>LGRX02024746.1:0-51597 GCA_001247695.2 Cymbomonas tetramitiformis | reverse complement strand
GAAAAGGTGTGCACGAGGCATAAAAATGCTCTATGGTCACACATGCGCACAGAACGAATTGCAGCTTTGAGAAATGTATACTGTACGACAATCATATATGTCGATGCGCGAGATATCGATTCGCAGCTGAAAGCATGCGCGTCAATCATATGTTCTCGCAGAAGTGATTCGCAATCAGAAGTATGCGCGTCAATCATATGCACGCGCATGAATGATTCGCAGTTGAAAAAATTACGCAGAATGAGATACGGCATAGAAATCATCGACGGATTTATGATCCGCGCACAAGTCAGCATAAGTCAGCGCTCGTATCATGCGCTGAGAAATGGCGACAATATATGCTTTTCATCAGCAGCGCGCGCGATTGCATAAATTCACTTGCAGCGTGCTACGATCATCTTGCAGTTTTGCGATGATGATGTCAAAATATTGCTACGATCATCTGTGCATTACATGCTCGCGTCAATATACTCTGCAAAACATTTGTATACTCGCAGGGATATTTTGGATGGACGCACGATTGATGCATGATCACCATAGTGCAGCATTTCACACTATATCTTGATGGCTGCAGAGATATTACAAAATACTCATTGTCAGAAATTGTATACTTATTTGCAAATGTTGTATACATCTTCATGATCTGCAGCAATATAGTGTGCAAGATATGTGTATACATCTTCATGATCTGCAGCAAAATAGTGTGCAGGATATGTGTGTATTGAGATTGCAATTATTGCAACACACACACACACACACACACTCATGCACTAATACTCCACTTGCAGCATTTTTCAACATGCAGCATATAGTGAATACATGCAGCATTACATCACATATACACTATACTGAGTGATTGCAACATTAAATTGTGCATGCATCACCAGGACAGCTTGATCACGATACCAGCTGTAGTATATATATATATATATCCAGTTTGATCACGTTAACAACTGGAACATTAGCATATTGCAAATACTGAACATTGCACAAGCATTTTGCAGTGCATGCTAAGTTATATTAGAACCATGTTAGCATAAGGTGCCTGAAAGTAGTCTTAACATCATAACTAGCTCGTCATGTCCCGGTGGAGCCGAGATGCTCTTCGGATCACATGCACGTTCTATGATGGATTACTGGATGGAATACTCACCAGAGCTACATGTAAAATCACATGCAACTCATTATTGTGAATGAGATTAAAACAGGATTACAATAACTCCTAACCTGATGTATATCATGCTAGATTCATTCAGTACATGGTATGCTGATCATCATCCTGCATGATAAACTGTCTGGGAATATTGTAATACCAGAAGCTATCTTCTTGTAAGTGTGTAAAAGTGAGCACACACACACACACTGGCAAAAGTACTAATCAACAAGTACTACACATTGCACACACACTGGCATTACTGTATATGATGATATTCACTGATTCAGAGTGAATTGATCAACTATAATGTCTATTATGTGCATGATAATATGGATACCATTCCACAAACACATGTGCGTGTGGAATGTCAGAGATGGCGATACATATGGGAGCAGGATAAGACAACATGCTGTAGGGCTGGATGGAGTTATCTCCAGACCCGAAGGCAGAATACTGTGCTCATTACAACAACTGGTAACTGTTGAGCACAGTCCATTCACTCTCACACATCGCTGGAGCAACAACAACCACTATACTGCATTCTGACAAATGACTCAGTATTGATCAGCACAAAAGCATGTACCTAACCAGATCAGTACATACATATATTGAGCTGACATAGGTTGTTGTGAACATACACACACATATATATGTGTTGTGCTAAACTGCTTTGATTATAATCAAGCTATGTCCAGATATGTTTGAAATTTAGAGATATCATTTTGATATACTCTTAAAGCACAGTCATATGCTCAAACATATCATAGGTTGATAAGTTATCACTAAAGTGGATAATCCGCTTATAGTTGGTACACCTAAATATCATCAGGGAGTGCATTTACTTCCATGGATTTCAAATCAGTAAAACCCACAAATATGATCAACCACAGATGTTGACATACAGGAATATTCACTTTTATGCCATGAAAATTGTCATGTGCAAAGGTGAAGTAAGTTGCAGTACTTCTGTACTCTGCAGCTTACACACACACACACAGAGATATATTACTATGGAAAACAATAAATAGCCGAAAAACGGCCAAAATGGGTGAAATTCGTTTGCGATAGATTTGAAAATTGAAAGTTCGAGCCTATTTTATTTGATATCATGATTTTATACCTATTAAGGTATCAGAAAATCATAATGACCATGGTCATATCTCGTGTAACACCCTAGATATTTGGTGTGTAATATATATGGGTATACATATTGGCTGCAACGAAATGCGTAAAAATGCTCCACGCATGATTTCAAAATGAAAAAATCGGGTTGATTTTTTTGCTGATCTGATTATTCAGCTATCAACAAATATTCCCTGATTTATGCAGCACTTGTAACACCCTGTAACACCCCTAAAATTAAATGTGTGTGTCAGGGGTGTAACATACCTCCTGCAAACCACGAAACATTCAGTGTGACATTAAATGCAGTTTTGCTTAAAAATGTTTGCAAAATATTTATACTGCTTTAATTTTACCTATTTTAGGGTTACTGATACCTAGTAACACCCTAAACACACTGTTGGGAATATGGGCCACTGTAACGTAACATGCCCTAAATGCCACCTAAATATTGGATACACTTCGTGTTTGGCATAAATATATCATGCTGTAATCAGCACAGACATGATACTATTTCGGGCAACAACCCAAAAACTGCAGGGCTACAACCCAAAGACTGTAGGGCTGCAACCCTAAAACTGTAACAGCTGCTTCCTATAAGGAATGCATGCTATATATGAGGTAAAAGGGCAACTGACAACTGCCTTATGTTCACACTTCCTTGAGGGGGGAAGAAGGTGGATGTATATACATAATTACCTCATTATAATGTACAAATGTACTACATGTATGTAAACATACAGATATACTATACGTATATAACATAGATATATATATACTATATATATGGCTACTGCCCCGAGCTTGGGTCCTGCCACAAGGACCCACGCATAACGCTTTTAACATGCATAATACTTGAATATAGTTATAGCTTGACCGCTTTAGTCAAGTATTTATGAGCCAAACTAATTTATTTTCAAGTGAAACTGCATAGTATTTACAATTGTGACCTTGGTGGTGGTGGTTACTTTTCGCCTATATTCCCCCTAAAAATTAATTAAAATGGCGGGTCCTTTCACAAGGACCCGATTAAATAACCACCCATAAGATGTGGATGAGGACCTTAGGCATGCCATGATGATGATATGCAATATAGTTGGGACGACGCATGGAAGGGATGTGGAGGGTGGTGCGCATTGTGATGACCAAAATCGGTGCACAAGGCATCGTGGAAGTAGAGGCACCAAGTGAAAATTAGAAGTATGGATAAAAAACGCCCTCCAAATAGGGCGCTCGTGCATTAAAGCAATGGTGCCGTGCGCCCACCACAGCATATTCAGCCTATGTAAACCATTATAGAAATAAAGTTATAGATATGTTTCAACTATATCATGTGCACTGGCAGTTCTTATGCTTCTCCTATATGGTATGTTCAATTTCCATTTAAAGAATCATACAAAAAAAAAAACTTGCGGTCGCTAGATTAAACAATGTTTTTCCACATGTAGGGTGGATGCAAGTGATATAAAAGCAGCCTATAATGAGATACCACCATGTACAACCACCCACCCATCATTGCTTATGATGTATGCTATCAGTTTAAGATAACGCTGGTGATGTGCGCTTCAATATCTTGTTTGGAAAAAATCGAGAGCGACACACCTCGTTTTCAAACATTTAAAAAACAACCGCGTTGAAAATTTCAGGGTTACTAGTAGTAATGCTACGAATATGCGCATGTCACATTGGATATATGCCAAACGGCCATAGGACAAGTTAGTTTGGGTCATAATTAGTCTACCTTATTGGTGGTTGCCTCAATATATCTCAAGAAGGTGCTCATAAAAAATCTTGAAAACATGGTCCTTGTGAAAGGACCCAACGCGATTTGGGTCCTGTAATAAGGACCCCGGGGCAGTAGCCATATATACCACACACACACACTCAGTTAGCTGAAGGCATCTTTTGTGTTGTGTTTTGTTTTTAGATGGTGGTATTCGAAGAGGAAGAACCAGAAATCCCAGCCATCAATCCAGATCCAGCAACATGGTTTTTCGACATCTTAGGCTCCTATGATTCATACAGCCGGTTCAAGGTTCCTAAGTGGATCGCTGGTTATGACAACACTCAGACCAGATTCGACCAGATAGGATACTTCGACAACATCAGTCGTATGAGGCCCGATATGAGCAGATATAGGGATCCTCACAATGAACCGAAGGAACCAGAGACTGAGTATACAGAAGACAATCCTCCAATAGTCTTTACAGATCCTGACGATGATTCTGTTCCAGCACCAGCTCCACCCAATTTGGTTCCAAAGGTGAAGATGACACCACCTAGGGAATTCAAATCTGGACAGGACGCAGAAGTTCGGTTGGACACAGTGGACCGGTACTTTCAGTTCACTTATCCAGGAGTCAAGGGCAATGACCTGATCACAGTATTCCTGACTCTCATCCAAACCAATGACCGACACTATTTCCAGGTCGTGGCACAGCAAGCGGATGCCACATATGAGATGGTCAGAAGGATATTCCTCAGCCAATTTGGTAACCCTCATAAGAGATCAGTGGCCAAGAAACACCTGATGGCACTGACTCAAGGGAGCCAAATCTTCTCAGACTATTTGCGCACGTTTACGTCACTAGCTGCTTTAGCAGCAGTTGATCTGAACGATGTGTTAATAAAGGACAGATTTGTCAGCAGCATGGATCCAGATCTCCGCAGACAGTTCCAGTTAAGATTCCTAACAGAGCAAGAAAGGAATAATCTGTCGTGGCAACAAACCACACAGATACTGCTCGATTTGAATTATGTCGTTCATTCGAAGCAGTCAGAGACCCTTCATTATCGGGGGCAGAAGGAGCAGTCGTCAGGAGGCCCAGTCTAAAAGGGCAAGGACAAAGGGCGTGGCAGAAAGCCATATGACAAATACAGGAACTGGAATCAGAACCAGAGTGGCAGTCAGAACTCAAATGCCAATCAGTATCGGACCAAAGGGAAAGGTGGAAAAGGCAAGGGCAAAGGGAAAGGAAAAGGAGCAGCACCAAATCCTCCTCAGTCTTGCCAACGTTGTGGTCGTGTTGGTCACATCGCAAAGGATTGTTTTTCCACCAAGACCCCAGATGGAAAAGATATCAAGGACACGCCACCAGCTCAGAATCCTTTCCAGCTCAGGAGACAGCAGCAACAGAATCAGGGTGCTAAGGATGGGTCCGGCAAACTCATCAATACGATCAACACCCTGGTTAAGGAGCTCAAGAGTCAGCACATCATCAATGCAGCAGTTGCAACTCCAGCTCCAGTTCCAGCTTCAGCTCCAGCTCCTCAGGGAAACTCTCAGGGTACTGCACAGGTACCAGTGTTGAGAGCACCCCCAAGGTAAATCAGCCCGAAGATGCCACTGAAGCAAGTGGCCGGGTTGAGAGTATCTCAGAAGAAGTCCTTTCCAGTCTGACATTGCAGTTTCTGCTGGACTTCGGGTTTAGGCTTAGTTATTATGGGCTCTGACTAGCCCCTAGCCTGACTCTGCTTCCGTATCGTGTCCGTGACATCCTAGCACTGTACTGTACAGTAGTACAGTACAGTAGTACAGTCTTGCTTCACTGTCTGGGTTTCCGAGAGCATAAAGCCTCGGCCAGCCACTGTTTATGTGATTATCAGTTTGATGCTTAGCGAGCTTAGCCGGACAGCGTATCTGTCTTCCTCGCAGGTTATGGCCCGCACCGGCTTTCCGGTGATTCTGATGATGGCACAGCGCCTTGCTGTTGCCATGTTCGGCTAAGTAGGACGTAGGAGGGGTTGAGCGCCCACTTGGGCGGTGGTGTATTGTTCTCGCGGTTAGCCTTTTAGCATGGTAGTGATGGCGGCACACGTTGTGCTCGCCTTCGCTGCGCAGGAGATCGGCAGTTGACGGATTGTGTTTTTTACGGCAGTATCGTCGCAGCGAGGGTTTATTTGCATCGTGCGCCACTGGCCCTGGCGAGGTCGCTCCGCACGTTGTACATTTTGGCCGCTCTCATTTTTCCGCTCACGACCTGTGAATTTCGATCTATAGTGCTGAGACTCCTACCGATTATCTGGCCGCCGTGACAGTTTTATACCACCACCCTTCATTAGCTCAACTCTTTCCGTAGTCTCTCCATCATGGTTGCTACAGCCAATAGAATGACGCGGTCTCGCGTCCGTAGATTAGAAACGATTTTTGATGATGTGGGTGCGCAGCACACTGCGACACCGCACACGCCGCGGCTGCCAGCTCCGACCACCGCGGCTGCGAGGGAAATTCTTGAGAAGTGTCAGCAGTTGGCTCGGGAAAATTTCGACAGGAGAGTTGCTAAGACCGTTGCCACTAAAATTCTTGGAGACAAGTCTGAGCGCTTCGCTGGGACCGAGACAGATGCAGTCGACATTTTTTCACAAGTCATGCATGAGCTACGCACGCAGTTTCTGCTGCAGTCACAGGCATTTGCTCCCCTGTTTGACTTGACCGACATGGCTGTTGAGGCTAGGCATGAGGCCAATGAGTTGCTGCTTTCGGCTCTGACGTTTCTGGCTCGCCCTGGCTCGCCTGCTCGTGACTGGCTTGTGGCTACTGCCCCACAGTACTTGTCATAGTACTTTCGAGCTCGAAAGTACTATGACAAGTACTTTCACGCCATAATTTTTTCGGTGTCTTTTAAGGCTACGGTCATACTGCCCTTCATAGTATGTTGACTTTGTGACCCAAACATGATTGTCTCATGTGCCATTGGCCTCTAAACCACTTGTCGCCTTCCCATTGGATGCATATTGCCGAAGGGGTAGCATTTTTTGTTACATTGCGGTTTCCGCACTGGGTGTTCAAACAGTTGGCCATCTTTACGAATTTTTTTGGAGTAGCTCTTGGCGCGAGATTGCCCGGGCGATCACACATATCCAAGGGGTGTATGTTGGCCAATGATGTTTGTGGGTGTGAGCCTGTTGGCGTGATGCCATTTGTGGTAATAAGTTGCGGGTTAAACCCAACCCTACAAGTGTGTTTACACAAATCAATCTCATGGTAGGTTGGGGTACACAAGAAGCATGCCATGGATTCTCCCAACGGGCACCCTTGTACCGAGTATCGCTCGGTGATGATGTATAACGATGTTGCGGACTACGAGACCCATTTTTGGGGACCCCGGTTGATGTCTAAGGTGCATATTCGAGTTATGAAGAGATGCCAGAGCCTAGCAGACATCGTACTAGTACGCATGCACAAGTAGCATACCATGGATTCTCCCAATGGTCACCCTTGTACCGAGTATCGCTCGGAGATGATGTATAACGATGTTGTGGACTACGAGACCCATTTTTTGGGACCCCGGTCGATGTCTAAGGTGCATATTGGAGCTATGAAGAGATGCCAGGGCCTAGCGGACAGCGTACTAGTACGCATACACAAGTAGCATACCATGGATTCTCCCAACGGGCACCCTTGTACCGAGTATCGCTCGGAGATGATTTGTAAAGATGTTGTGGACTACGATACCCATTTTTGGGGACCCCGGTCGATGTCTAAGGTGCATATTCGAGTTATGGAGAGATACCGGTGCCCAGCAGACAACGTACTAGTACGCATACACAAGTAGCATACCATGGATTCTCCCAATGGTCACCCTTGTACCGAGTATCGCTCGGAGATGATGCACAACGATGTTGTGGACTACGAGACCCATTTTTGGGGACCCCGGTCGATGTCTAAGGTGCATGTTGGAGCTTTGAAGAGATGCCGGGGCCTAGCGGACAACGTACTAGTACGCATACACAAGTAGCATACCATGGATTCTCCCAACGGGCACCCTTGTACCGAGTATCGCTCGGTGATGATGTACAACGATATTGTGGACTACGAGACCCCATTTTTGGGACCCCGGTCGATGTCTAAGGTGCATATTCGAGTTATGAAGGGATGCCAGGGCCTAGCAGACAGTGTACTACTAGTACGCATACACAAGTAGCATGCCATGGATTATCCCGATGGTCACCCTTGTACCGAGTATCGCTCGGAGATGATTTGTAACGATGTTGTGGACTACGAGGCCCCTTTTTGGACCTTAATCGAAGTATCGTAGCAGGATGTGCAATATATATGATTATATACGTTTATGAAGCAGAGGGCAACCCTACGTTGCGCCGCAATTAGTCGAGCATCTGATATATTTCATGAACTTATAATGATTTTCGTGCACTTATAGGGTCTTAAGGACGAAAATTTCCCATCATTCACGACTTTTGATGATAAATGGTTTTTGGGGGATTTTTCTAGTATGGTGACCCTGCAAAAGTAGTGGGTAATGATCAAAGTCATCAATTTTAAGTCGTGGATGCATGATATATCCATATGTGTGAAGGTTTCCTAGTCAAGTGGAGTGTATGTGCATGAAATATCATGTCATAACTCACATAACTCGAAGTAACGAAGAGGTTATGACGTTTTGGGTTTCAACAAGGAAACCCTGATTTTGGGGGCTATTTCTTTGCTCCAGCCTGCGCATACCCACGAGAAGAAAACGGCACGGCGAGCTCGATGTGTGATGGAAGTAGCACTAGGGTGTGCAAAACAACAAAGTAGATATCAGTATTGATTTTTTGAGACCTTAATGTGCTCGGACCTTCGCTCCATGGGATCACAATCAGGGATGCGGTACGATGGAACTCGAAATTTTATAAGTGAAAAACATCCAAAAAATCAGTGTTTCTCACATGCGGCGATAGTTGCCATGGTTATGGCAGGATACCGGCATTCTCATGGGGTAATGCATGTTGCACACTTCGAGTACATCCCAATGAAGAGTCCTATCACCCTATACGAATATATATGGCCATCTACCGAGCGAAAACACCTTCGTAGTCAAAGTACTTGTGACAGTACTTTCGAAATTAATTAATTTTCTGGTGTTTTATAGCATGAAAGCACACACGATTTACTCACACCTAAAGTTGCTTGTAGCGTGCACTATCATTCAAAATAATTCAAAAGGGTCCGAAATGATTTTTCTGAGCTGTAACTTGACCCGTGGAACCTGTTGAAAAGGCCCCATAATGGTTTTACTAAAGTACTTGTGACAGTACTGGAGCGCGGGGCAGTAGCCGCTTGAGGCCTCTGGGTCTGACGTTCCTGGAGATGGCAAGCGCGCTGCCCTTGAGGTGGTGCGCATGCTCCAGAACGCTCAGAACCCTTTGACTCTTTTGAGTCGCTGCTGGCGGTTCGCATCCCCAGCAGCGAAGATCCTGACCGTGGCATCCGTGAGTTCAATGGCCTGTTGCGGGACGTTCAGCGTTCCCACAACTTGCCAGAGGACGCGGTGAAGCGGCAGTTTCTCAAGGCCCTCCGCAATTCGGCTTCATACCGTGACTTAGCTAATTCCTTGGCTCGAGCTGACCAGCGGCAGGGCGTTTCTCTTTTGACTATTCAGGCTCGTGTGCGGGAGCAGTTCCGCCACGGCCTGAAGGTCTCTGGCACCCCTATTTCGGCTCTGTCATTCGGCGATGGCGCGTCTGACCTAGCTGCGGCGTTGTCCAGTCTGCAGAAGCAGCTGGAGCGCATGCAGCAGGACATTCGTGACCTAAAGCGGCAGAAGCGGGAAGGGGCACCGCCTGCGGGCAAGCACCTTACCCGCTCTGCTGCTAAGCATCATCGTGCTGGTGTTAAGCCACTTGGCACCGCTCCTCCTGTCTCATTTGACAAGAAGAGCGGTGCCTTCGTGCCCCACTGCAGAAATGCGGAGTGTGCACAAAGTGGTTTGAAGCACTGGCATGCTGAATGCCCCAACGGCGGTCCTCACTCTGCCCACTATTGTGGTGCAGTTGAGGACTATGAGACTGACTGCCTGGCTGTTCGTTTCCAGCGTTTCTATGACGCTGGGGATGAACGTGCCTTCGAGTCGCTCTGCACGATGGAGGGTCGCCCAGAGGTGTGCGAGCTGTCAGCATGTTCTTTTGTGACGGCTGAGCCCACATCTCTGCGGCACTTTCAGGATGCAGCGGCTTCCGCTCGGGATGCGGCGGCTGACGATGACGGCATGGCTCAGTTTGGTCTGGCCACATTCCACTCGGATGCACGGGGCTCGATTCCGCCACCGCCTGCGGTTCGGCATCCCTCTGCACTCGTGGCTGGTGGTGTGCCTGCGGCTCATGACCCGCCAGTTGTTGTCCCTGGCTCTCTCGGCTTGCCTGGCTCTGTCCCGTCACTCCAGCTTGGCGACTCTGCACCGACTCCGCTGTTTGCTGGCATGAGGATTGAGGCTTCTGACATTGGCTCTGAATGGCTACTATCCCGCGGTCCTTGTGAGAGGACCCAAATCGCTTTCGGTCCTCTCACAAGGACCGAAGTTGCGGGATTTTTTTTCGCTGTCCTATTGCATTCAAGACACGCTACCCTCCATATGGCAGTCTTATTGTGACCTAAACTGAGTCGCCTAATGCCCCATTGGCTGAAATTCCATGTGGCGTGTCTATACTAGTCGCATTTGCATGGACCCTCCTTCACTTTTCAGGTTTCAAATTTCACAAGGAGGGAAAAAAGCATGACACTCACTCGTGATTTTTTAAAAGACGGATAACATCGTCAACCAACCCCAATAAGTCATCAAATTGAGCCCAAACATTACCGCCAATAATGGGTTAGTGTTTGAGAGTGGTGGCATACCCCTACTGGTTGTAATTTGCGGCTAAACATCTACCCTACACTTGTAAAAGGGTAAATTTTCGTTATTTTGATGATGTTTGCCTTCTTACTTACAATTCAAAGGTAGTCCACAAACACACATGTATGCTTTATAGCACATGGCTACCGCTTCCCAACTGAATGTATATACATATGAAATCTTTTAGAAAGTGTATCCATGGCAATCCGATCATTTTTGTGGCATTGGTTCATAGCTCCACCCTATCACATATCAAAATAAATCACGCACAAATACCGCCGTCTCTAATATTTTGAGGGTGGTGCCTTATGTGACGTGCCCTCAAAATGGTAAAGTGCAAAACCAAGGGCTTGTGCGGTTCACACATCAACATTAAGTCCCAAAGTCGAAGTGTGCAAGAATATATGCCCTCCAGAGGCCATCTAGTGGGTCCAAAGGGTGTTGGGGAGTCCGGTCCTTGTGAGAGGACCGGGTTTTTTAATTAATTTTGAATTAAATTATACACCTAAAGCACACGTGTCTAATGACGACCGATATCGAGCAACCAATCCATCCGACATGTTCAACTATTGGTTTGACTCATAAATGATGTAAAAATGTGCGGGTAACATCGTCGTAAGGTAAATATCCGTGCAAGAGCCGCATTTTACTTCGGTCCTTGTGAGAGGACCCAACCTCGGGATAGTAGCCATGAAGTCTCTGACAATGACCAAGGCTCTGACAATGACTCTGACGGCGGGCAGCAAGTGGCTTTCGGCTCCTTCGGCACTCTTGAGCATGACTCTGACGGGGGAGCATTGCCAGCGGCCAGTGGCAGTCTGACTCCGATGTACCGTCCCCGGACTCCACCGAGCTTTCTCCGGTGTGCATTGATGGCTTCCGTGCTTTGTTGCTCCTTGCTGGCCAGTGCTACGGCGTCTCTGGTTGCCGTGGGCGGTGGTGACAGGGGCCTGGTTGAGCCCGGAGCCACCGTCCGTTGGTCTGCTGGAGATCTCTTTGCTTCGGATCCGCCGCTTGGCTCTCTGGACGTCCGTGATTGGCCGCCAGATGATCGAGTTCTTTTGTCTCCTTCTTCAATGCTCAAACCGCCGTGGGGTTCTGCTCGTCTCAGTTCTTCTGTTGCTTTACTTTCTGCTGTGGATCCACCTTGCCCACTTGGGCCTGGTGGTGCTCAATTTGACACGGACAACTTACAATTCACTTCGGGATTCTTCTGTGCTTGCATCCCGACCGCTGAACTCAGCCCTGCTGACCAGCCTCGAAGTGGCTGAGTTTACTTCAGTTATCCTGGCAGCTTGATTAGCTTTAGCCCAGTAGTGGGATGACCGGGTCAAGACCCCGGCACCCAGCTAGAAGTGATCGGTTTCCACCGAAGTGAATGTTAGGTGTTTGTTTGTTATCTCGTGGCTGTATATCCTGTACCTGCTTTGCTAGGTAGTCACACCCACGGGTGGTGTGCTGGACTTCGGGTTTAGGCTTAGTTATTATGGGCTCTGACTAGCCCCTAGCCTGACCCTGCTTCCGTATCGTGTCCGTGACATCCTAGCACTGTACTGTACAGTAGTACAGTACAGTAGTACAGTCTTGCTTCACTGTCTGGGTTTCCGAGAGCATAAAGCCTCGGCCAGACACTGTTTATGTGATTATCAGTTTGATGCTCAGCGAGCTTAGCCGGACAGCGGATCTGTCTTTCTCGCAGTTTCAGCAGATGGACACTCCCTCAGAGCACATCGCACAGATGCAGTCTCAAACAGCACAGCTGAAATCACAGAAGAAGCTGTTGTTGTACAAAGGGAAAGTATATGGACAAAGTACTCACATATTGGTAGATCCAGGAGCTACATCGTCTTTCATTGACAGACAGTTCGCTGCTCAGCTTGGTATAGCACCCACAGATTCTTCATCGTTTTCAGTGGGATTGGCTGGAGGAAGCCAACTACCATGCACATCCTATCTTCCCAAGGCTACATTTAAGCTGGGTAAGTATAAGGATACAGAAGATTTCTACATCATTGACATGAAACCATTCACTGTCATTCTTGGTCAAGATTGGTTGGAGAGGAGAAATCCACACATTGACTTCCAGACCAAAAATCTGACGATCACTAGGAAGCACTCATCAGGCTCCAGTATTCGCACAGTATTATCCAGAGTTGAACAGACTCCAGGCTCAGATGACCTTCCTGAAATGGAAATGGTCAGCGCCACCACCATGAGAAAGCACCTGCGTCGTATTCGATCCAGTGGTTCGGCTGAAGAGGCCGTGGCTTATCTCTTCTTTCTCTCAGAGGTCGATGGTGAACTGGTCTTCGCAGCAGCAGATTCAGACACCACTATGGAAGACCCAGAGGTCACAGCAGCACGTGATCAAATGAGGGAAGACTTTTCAGACATATTCCAGGAGGATCTTCCAGCTGGTCATAGGCCAGAACGGTTTGAAGGTGGTTATCATAGAATGAACATTGAACCTGGGCACACGCCGCCATCGCAGCCAGTACGTACCATACCAGTGCCCATGATGGAAGAGCTCAAACGACAGATCATCAAATATGTCGACTTGGGTATCCTTCGTCCGTCATCATCTCCATATGGATGTCCTATCATTTTCGCTCCTAAGCCAGGTGGGAAGTGGAGGATGTGCTGTGATTATCGAGCCCTTAATAACATCACAATTAAGGACACGTATCCATTGCCACCTCACGACACCCTTCTTGAACAGCTAAAAGGTGCACGATGGTTTAGCAGATTTGACTTCAATCAGTTTTTCCATCAGATCCCTATACATCCAGATGACATTCACAAAACAGCTATTCGCACTAGATACGGTTCCTATGAGTGGACAGTTATGCCTTTCGGATTGACCAATGCTCCTGCAACAGCTCTACGAGTAGGAAATCGGGCATTCTTCGACTTCATCGATCGGTTCCTTGTCATTTTCATGGATGATACTATCGTATACAGTCCGGATTTTGACAGCCACGCGAGTCATGTCCGACAGTTTCTCCAGCGTTGCAGAGAACACCAGTTCTTCATCAGGCCTTCCAAGGTGGAGTTGTTCGTCAGATCCATAGACTTTATCGGACATCACATCTCTGAAGCAGGCTTATCCATCATCGAAGACAGAATCCGAGCAGTCATGGCAATTCAGCCTCCAGTGTCTTATGGTCCTACCGTTGGAAAGCAGCCTCTACGCCGTATGGCTAAAGATGGCAAGTCATCCCTTCGGTCATTCTTGGGCATGGTCGGTCAATTCAGGAGATTCATACCAAAATTCTCCAAGATTGCCGAGCCGCTCAATCGTCTCCTTAAAAATAATGCAGAGTTTGTCTGGGAATCTGAGCAGCAGCAGGCATTTGATAACCTCAAAAGTGCCATCTGTAATGCTCCAGTACTACAGCTTCCAGATCAGAAACTGCCATCTATTATGGAGGTCGATGGATCAGGCACACACGTTGGTCAAGTGATACTCCAGGATCAAGGGAAAGGTATGAAGCCATGTGGTTATCACAGCGTCACTCTATCCGATACACAGAGACGTTGGCCTATTCCTGAGATCGAGCTATTTGCCATTGTGGAGGGCTTCCGATTCTTTCGCCACATCTTGTTGGGAGCTCCTGAGACTATTGTACGCTCAGATCATCAGCCACTGGTTTATTTCCAGTCCAAATCCACACTGAGCCCCAAACAGGCAAGGTGGTTGGATGAGCTCTCCGAGTACAACTTCCGTATAGAGCATATTGCTGGCGATAAGAATAAGGTTGCAGACGCACTCACTCGTATCTCTGCACTTTTTGAACTCACTGATTGTCTTCAACACATAGACATCAACGAAGGCATGCCATCTGCAGATCCTACATTCATTGCTCTTATATCTTCTTCATCAGCTCATCAGCTACACGACGTCATTATATCCGAATATGATCGTGATACATTTGCACAAACTATTTTGGCTAAGCTGACATCATCGACTTCATCACAGTCAGTCAGCAGCTTCAGCTTCGAGCTCATCCAGGGGTTGATCTATCGCAAGACCATATATATGGCAGACAGTTGTACATTCCACCTACAGCTAAAGTCCCCACAGATGACGGTGAGATCACACAGCTTCGCCACATTCTCCTTCATGAGTGCCACTCAGCCACTATTTCTGGTCATGTAGGCAAAAATCGCATGCTTCATCTTCTGCGTAGCCGATACTATTGGCCAGGAATGACAACGGCAGCCATCCAGCACATTCGGGAATGCCCCGTTTGTCAGCGCCAGAAAACGAGGCGACACAAGCCTTATGGTTAAGCACATATACGATATAGTGTGCCTAAGACAAAATGGCTAGATGTATCTCTTGACTGGATTACTGACCTGCCTATCACCACTAATGGGCACGACAGTATATTTGTGGTAATGTGCCAATTCTCTCATCGCTGTCATCTCATTCCCTTCAGCATGACCTGGACAGCTCAGCATACTGCTTCTATATATATGCAGCATATCTTCAAGCTCCATGGTCTTCCGAGGAACATCATCTCAGAACGAGACCCCAGATTCACCTCTACATTCTGGCAAACACTGTGGAAATCTATTGGTACGAGATTGTCCATGACGTCTTCACACCATCTACAGTCGAATGCAGCCAATGAGAGGAGCCATGCCTTCATCGAGGATATCCTCAGGTACTTTTCAATTTGTTGATTCATGATTCGATTTCACCATCCTCTGGTTTATAAACTGATTAGGTGGTATTTTTTCATCCACAGGTGTTGTTGCAATGATACTTCAGCCAATTCGTGGGAGGACAAGTTGCCTCTGGTGGAGTTTGCAATTAACAACACAGTTTCTGCATCAACTGGTTATTCACCATTCTATCTCGACTCGATGGCGCAACCACTTTCGCCTCATGATCTGGTAATCACTATTCCGCCAGAAGCTCCTGTTCCAATACAAAGAGCTATTCGAGATCATTTTGACCAGTACTCGGCTGTACATGCCAACGCGGTAGACAACATTTCCCGAGCAGCAGAAATTAGCCAAGCCAGATTCAATAAGACTCACATGCCTCGGCAATATGCAGTTGGGCAGAAAGTTCTTTTACGGACCGAGTTTATTCAATGGACTGGTTTGACAGAGGCAGGCAGACACTTTAAGCAGCCATATATTGGGCCGTTCACCATATCCAAAGTGCTTAGCCATGGGCGTGCATAAGAGTTAGATTTCGGAGACCTCGATATCCGTATTCATCCGGTACAGCCTGTATCCAGATTAGAGCTGTATAACGACTCGATTCAAGCACCTTTGCCTCTGCCACAGATGATCACCGAAGAAGGGCAACCACTGTTTGAGATATCACATATACTCTCAGATAAGATCACTAGAGGTGTCAAGTACTATTTAGTGCGAAATGCAGGCTACGGCCCTGAGCATGACACCAAGGCTCGGTAACGATTACACCGATAGTTAGATCTATCGGTGTATCGGCCGAAAATCGGTCACTATCATCATCGATCGATCAGCTTACACGCATAATCGGTATCGATCGATTACGCTACATAGAAAAATCTAGCAATTAGTATTCATCGATATTTCGGGTCGTATCATCCCTATCGATCGGTTAAATGAATTCAAAATATCGGTATCGTTCGATGAATTATGACCAGGTATCGGTTTCTCATCGATAATTTCGGTTGGACCGATCGATCGCTTCGCGCCGAAAAATGGCACGCATGAACGTCATGTGCCTTTCCCATTTCACGACCTTTCGATGTTTCGGATATCAACCGATTAATATTCTACATTGCGATTGGTCGATGATGGCCTAAAATTCAGAACCTGCATTTCAAGGGGAGTTCAAGGGAGTTCAAGGGACCTTCAAGAGGTAATTTTTTCACAAAACATTCATAATTCAAATTGAATTCAAGCATCGACTATTTCTAGCTGAGTTACACGCCTGCGTGAGCTCCTCGCCTGACACCTCCGCGCATCACCAGATAGAGAAATGGGCCGAAAACGAGGAGCAGGTCCGAGTGCCAAGCCGACGAAGAGAGGACGCAGTGTGAGTGGGCCAGTGAAGCTTCTTGCTCAAGGAAAAGGGCTCATCAAGCGAACACAGAAAAGTCCGTTCGACAGCGCTGGCAATGATGACTATGAGTACGTTGTTGATAAGATTATTGATGAGCGCACGAGCTACGGCACACAACAGTATCGAATTAGTTGGTTTGTTGATGGGAACCCTCTCGGTGACGAGCACGACACCTTTGAGCCCGTGGCCATGCCTGATGCGCCGCGTTCCTCTGTCCTATTGGAGTGGTGGATCGGGCGTAAGGCGACACTGCCACACTTGTTCAAAATGAGTAGGCAGTTCCATGCACCACCAGCTAGCTCTGCAGGTGTGGAGCGTTTGTTTAGTGGTGTAGGGCGCATGCATGGTGCCTTGCAGAAGAGCACCAATGAATGCACGCTTGAGCATATCATGATGGCGAGTGTAAATACCCACGAGTAGATGATATTAGCCTTGCAGTAGAGCACCAGTATGCACACTTGAGCAATGAGCATATCATGATGGCCAGTGTAAACACCCAGTAGATAGTATTGATATTTGATATGATGGCCAATAAATAGGCAGTAGTGAATGCATGCATTGAGCATCTGCATACCCTATTATCGGTTAGACTTGATTATCATGGATTATCGGTACAATATGTGTAATTATCGGTATCGGTCGAAGTATGAATGATGCGCTATTTGTATCTATTCGATAGTTAGAAATGTTTTTTCTTAAGTATTAGGATCAATCGATGCAACCTTTGAAACTATCACAATCGATCGATGCAAAGTTGACCTATATCATAGGCATACGATATAAAATTGCATGGTATCCCTATCGATCGATTCAAAAAATCGAACTATCAGTTGCTATCGATTTTTCAAAAATCAACCGATACCGAGCCCTGCATGACACCTAGGTCAAAGCCACAGAGCTGACCAATGCAGCAGACATAATAGCTGCCTATGAAGGCTAAACATTATATTAAGCCTGATGCCCTTACTTCTTGTAATATATACTAATACATGTCGATCATCTATATACCTTGCTCTTAATGTTTTATCATTATGTTGCATAGAAGCGGGAAATTGATCCTTCCTTGCTAAAGGTGTAGTGAGCCTTGTACAAAATCATACCCTTGCACAGATACGCACACATGCGAGATATCATATCTGTGGATAAATAAAAACTGCTTAATGCTACCTTTGCCAAGACCGTGGTTAGTCATCGGATTCTGTGGCCAGTCATCCGAAGCTACCGGAGACATCGACTGAGGTAGACGGAGTTGTGATCCTAAGTTATGCCTGACAAACATAACTAAAATAAATTTCACATTAGTACGTGGCGAATCCACTCTCACTCATCGCGATAGATGTTCGTCAAAGCGTGCGTACTGGACCAATAATTCAAGAGTGAGCAGACCGGGTAAAGGATTATAAGTCCAATCCCGTTAAGCAGCGCCACTCTGTTTGCATTAAAACAAGCCCCCGGTGAAATAACTCCGGATACATCCAAAGGGCTCCCCATGACCGCCTGTGAACCTCTGAAGTTGCTTCAAGAGGGGAGGAAGGGTTGGGTGCACAATATATAACAACTGTGGAAACGAACAGCAAACGATCAGTTGTATATATAAGGCCGAGAATCGTGCGACTATAAATCGTTAAATCGTGGGATCATCGTTCGCTAAAGCGACGACGGCTAGCGCAATAATCCGTAACGTACACCTCGGATACTTTGAATCGTCACTCTGACGCACGATACGTGTGGATCAATCAGTAATCCAGCGGCAATCTGTATCACGAAACGCAATTCATTGAACCTTGAATCGTCACTCTGCAATACGATACGCAATTCAAAGGAGGCTACATCCTAAGAACTGTATGGCATAGCCTGTAAGGCATCATGCTAAGGTGAGGGACTAAAGTGGACTCAGTTCCCCCCAAAATCCTAAAACACCATGAGGGACGCCTCAAATCGGTGTAAGAAGACTGGTACCAGCCGAAGCAACAACACCAAAGACATCAAAGACATATACAAAGGTACAGTAAGTCGCGGTCTATAAGAAACGGTACCTACAAGAAACCACCCGCTAGATTTCTCGCCAAAAATTAAGAAACCCATAAGAAACCACCCGCAAGCAATTTCAAACCAGAGATGTGAAAACCCCCCTTATTAAGAAATCGAGACGCTAGGTTCACCGAACCCAATACCCATATTTTATGTCTTTTAAGAAATCGGTTTCGGCCAACATGAAAATTTGCTCTTTCGGCATATCGCGCGTTTCCCTAAAATTTCCGATTGGGCTGTAAACTGATCGCCTGCGTGCCTACGTTCGATAGCTTAAAATGACGGCATTGATCTCCTCTACACGTGCACCAAATTACGGGACGATCGGATAAGTGATGCGTATGTTATGGCCCGATCAGTAAACCCTATCATTCTAGCGACGCACGGGGGATATTTAAGCATATAGATAGTCCAGTGTTCATGTTTGTCTTACAATACATTTCGCGCGGGGGATATTTAAGCATATAGATAATGCATTGTTCAGGTTGGTCTTACAATAAATACATATACTAACCAACCGGACTTATTGTGCCCATACACCCAATCTGGTATTATAGTGCAGTTGAGTGTCTCATCCTAACATCACTTAGCAGTACGGAAACCATCATGGCATTCAACAGTGTGAGTTACATGCATCAGCCTACTTTGCCTTCTGTAGTGCTACCCAAGATCCATCTGTGGCGTTAGCCATTTCAGCCTCAGGCAGACCACCAACATACCTCTCTTCACCGAGGCAGTGGCTCGCTTCACGGTCGTCCACCCCATAGTAGACCTTGAAGTTGAACCCAGACTCGTTCCTAGGGAGCTTGCGCTTCACCCTCCCCAACTGCCACCCACGAGAAGCCCACTTGAACATGATCGCCGTCTTGAGCAACTTCTTGTCCAGAGGGGGCATGTTGGATAGGATCTGCATCCCAGTGGGAAGGAAAAATGCAGCAAACTCCTCCGGATCCACGTCACTGCACTCGTCGTTCTCGTTGTCACTGTCCAGGCCGGCCTCACTAATATCTGACTGATCCGAGTGCTCCTCATCCCCTGGAAGAAGAGGCGCTGGGGGGGCTGGTTCACTGACACTCGTGGTACCTTCGGCCATACCAGTTTCCTGCGCCTTCAGCAATTCCGCTCGCAATCGCTTCCCATACCCAGGCATGTTCTGCGGCGCGACCTTGTCGACATCACTGAAATCAACAGTCAAAAGACACCCGGAACCCAGGAAGGACTTCTGGAGGAAGTCCATCATGGCGCACAACTTCTCGTATGCTTCCCCACTCCACAAAGTCAACAGCACACGGCGCTCGCTCGCAGTGAACTGGCCAGACTCCCACTTTGCCAGGTTGGCATCGTCCTCGAGCCAGTTCTCAAGCTCTTTAGCGATAAGAGACTTAAGATATTGTGCGATGTGCCGATCCACTGGCTGCAACAGGTCAGTGCAGTTTGGCTTGAAGTACCAGGCAAGCGTGTCCCACATTTCCTTGAGCTGCTCCCGAAAGGGCATGTTCACTTGCCCATCAAGGTTGTCCACCAACAGCAGCTTCTCCCCGTCAATGGTTTTGGCCCAAGGGCCATAGGTGCGTTCCAACCAAGCCAAGCAAAATGCTCTATCCGCCCATGCGTTTGTCTGAAAGTAGACACCAACCCGCTTATCCCAGGACAACCGCTCCAGCTCGGTGATACGCTTCCCTTCACCCCTGAAAATCAGTGCCGGCTTACACTGTGTCTTACCACTGGCGACGTCAGCAGCATAGCACACTTGCAGTGTACACTGCCTCTTCTCGAGGCTGCTCCCGGAGGGCGTGCTAATCCACACCTCACTTGACCCCTTCTCGGTGTACGTGTCCTGCAACCCTGAAATAAAACCAAGCGGACTCTGATCAACGTTGATACGTTGCGCAGGTGTGAACCTTCCCCACTTCTCGTCAAGCTGCACTGCCTCTGGTGCCCTTTCACCCCGCAGCAGCATGTACAGGCCAACATGCCACTGCAGAATCTCTGCCTCGCGGTCTCCTTTTGACCTGCCCTTGTTATTAGTGCGACGACGCCGAGCAATTTTAAACCTCCTGCAAAAGCGCCTCCTTCAATCCTTCTTAGCCTGGAAGGCAAGCATGCGTTTGTCCTCGTCAACACTTGCCTCCTCCTCACCAGCAGCTGACATCTCAACGTCAGCCCCAGAAGATGCTTCAACCTCCTCCACGCATGCGTTGATCACCGTCAGAAGCAGCAGCCGGCTCAACCTCCATGCCTACAGTGCCCTGAGCCTTCGCAGCAACCGCCTCCGCCCTAATATCTTTGACTAGCTTGCGAGCACGCATTGAAAGACACAAGGGTCCACACCGTTGACCCCTTGCACGCCGTTTTTTAAACTCTTCGAACAACCTTTTCTCCATCTCTGGAAATATCCCAGAAGTAGTACGCTTCTTACGTTTCAGATGCTTCACTTGATCCTTTGCTGCGGCCATGTAAATGGCTTGGCGCGTTGCAGGGCGACTCCACTTGCAAATGTTCTCAGCAGGAATGCCTGTTTCTGTCTCGGCCAGATCAAATACATTCACTCTGCGTGTATCTGACTCTGCACGAATACTATCCGCCACCTCGATTGCGCCAACTTTCTCTAGATTAGAATATGAGCGGCGTTTTGTTGCTCCACGACGACCAACGCCGGTGTTAGAATAATATCTCGGCCGTTTGCCAAGAGTTGTCGTGTTGCCAACAGCACCCAACTTCACAGCATCTCCCCCGGTCGTTTGGGAAGACACTATCAGGTCAGTGGTGAACGAAAAAGCGAGATCGACCAAAACCCACTCGTCATCCACCTCTGTGCACACAAGCTCGTAATGTACATGAACCCAATGCCTATTCTACGAAGGGTGGGTATACCCACCGTAAGAGGTGCTTACGGTGGGTATACCCACCCGAAGGGTATCAATAATTACCGATGATTGGCTGCGAATCACGGCATGTCACCAGTGACCAACTTGTTCTAGACACTCCCGTGAATCTCTATGGAGCCTCCACATGCGCCAGAAATGACTTGATAACGGGCCAAACGAACCCAAATACCCAAACCCTAATATCATCGGAATGCACTGTGTATATAGTATATTTGGTGTGCATAGTACCTGATTTTGAATGTGCAAGTGTCGGAGGTCTGCGAGGTGGCAGCACATATTGTACCAAAAAGTACGTCGGTTATATACCAAAATCAAAGTACATATCGAAAAAATAAGTATATTGATGTTATACCAAGCTGCAGAAGTCTGCAAATAGAGTTGAATGGGTATACCCACCGTAAGCGAAGTTTTCTACCCACCGTTATTTCCCCAACTTCAAGGTTGTATAATGTGCCCAAAACTTATCGGAGTCGTGTAAATTAAGTTTTCCGTCCTTTAATCAACCTCTTGGGTCACAGAAAATCCATATGTTTAACCCCCGCAACCTACTTGTGCGGTCGGTACGAGCTTGCAAAGGTTGGCGTTACGGTGGGTATACCCACCGTAATATTTTTAGAATAGGCACCAACTATCCTCTCCCACAAGAGTCGGAACGGCGGGAGGAGATTCTTGCGCAGCAGTGAACTCGTGGGGATGCATGGCTTTCTCGTGTCGAAGAATTGCTGGGCCATGCTTGCTGGTTTTGGGGCAAAAGCGACACGTGTATGGCGGTGCAGAATCGGCGACAACTTTCTCACTCACGACATATGACTTCCCAGTAGCTTTCACTGTGACCGTGGCTTTGTATCCCATATCGAATAACGTGGGTGCCTTGAATTTCTTCCCTACCAGTGGCTTGTGAAAGGGCGCTGCGAGAGGTTCGAATGTTGGACTCTCAGTGTCTAAAGCAACAGATTGTCAGATTCTTCGTTGACTAGGTCGACGTGCTCAGCAAGCTCCTCCTCCGCAGAATCGTTGTCCTCTCCGTCGCTTTCTGAGTCTGAGTCAACTAAAGAATGTACGTAGTCATCATCGGAGGAGGAATAAGCTAGATCTGCTTCTAAAAGTGTTGGGGTGTTATTTTCATGCACTGGAGTAGCAAGCGGAGTTGAGGGACGCTCAGATTGATAAGTGGCGACGACTACTGTTGAATCAAGGAACACACGCTTACTGCGAACGTACTCTGCTGTATCTAAAACTTCAAGGTCAAACAAGTCTTTAGAATCGCGCAAACCGGCCACAATCTTCTGGCTCAAAGCGTAGTGTGTCAAGTCGTTCACCGAAAATAATTTCTCTTTCTCGCGTTTGAATTCGACATCTGTAATGATGTCCTCGTCCAGCAAGCCTTTCAACGCTTTCGCTGTTGCTACCTTACGAGGATCCATGTCGGTGTATCTCGGCTATCTACGTAGGGGCCGCGCTACTCGCTTTTGACCGACTGTGTGAAAGTCACTGAAGCTGAAAGCACTCTCGTTGCACCGACTGAACAATTTCACTGTCTTATGCGAAAGGCTCTAACGCCGCGAAACCCTGAATTGTCTAAGGCCCTCGCTGATAAGAAACCACGTACGCTAGGACGAGCCTGATACAAGCTATAGATTTAGGTGCATCACTGGCAATCTGGCATCCAATAAGAAATCGCTACGCTACGTCTGATTGATGTGAGATGAGACTTTCAGCCCCCCCCATAAGGTGGGGGTCAGTCACACTCTCTCTGATCACCCCTTGACCCGAGGTGCCACGTCAGCTTAGCCGTTAGCAAGCTTCCGCCAGTTCGTTCCGCGATAATAAAACCCCAAAGTTATTTTATTATCTGATCTTAGTCTGCAGTGAATTACGGTGTCACTCCCTGCTTGTGCTTCCGCCAGTCTAATATATAACATATATTAGCCTTTTCTGTCAGGTTATCGGTCCACCATCTTTGGTGTGGCATCCGTTTTCTCGGCTACTTTGATCACGCACGTAACCCGCACGTAACCCGCACGTAACCCGCACGTAACCCGCACGTAACCCGCACGTAACCGCACGTACTCAGCGCGTAATCCGCACGTACCTTTCGTCTTGGCACGACCTTAGTTTTCGTCTTTCTTTTATATTGCGCGTACCTACAAGCTCATCAACTTTGACAACTTCGCTTTGGACTCTGGCCAGCAGCGCCTTCGCTGCAGGAAAATCCGCTTTTCGCACGACTATTTTGACCTCGCCACCGTTTTCCTCGTCAAATTCTACTCAGGATTGACGTTTTCATCGGCTGGTTTGGTTAATTTTACCGAATTTTACGTTTTCCACCCATACCCAAACTCCTTGGGTTACAGATTTCTGCAGCTCACGGGTCATGGCTTCGGCGCGTCAGAGTGCGCGCATGGCGCTTGAACTAGTTCAACAACGACAATTTACCACTGGCTACGGTCTGGTGGTGCTTGGTGGTGCTTACGCACCAATCACGAACATCAACACCGGCATTTCCAACGACATCGACAGCGAGAACTTTGACTTGGCCGTTCTCACCACTCCTCGCATTTTGCGACCTCGGCCATCTTGCCCTCCCTGCGCCGTGGCATTTTCTCTGGTGGTGCTAGGCTACTTTCTAGAGTGGCCTCGCACAGGGGTGGGATGACGTATCCCATTTTGACTGGTGTTGGACCTTAGCATCACCGAGGACGCCGCCGCCAGTCAACCAGTTAAGCCTGCTTGCTTAGTAATTTTGGCAGCCTACCCCGTGGGAGTAGTGATCCCCACGGCACATGCATGGGCGTATGCCCCTAGCCCATCTGGTTGCCACCTTTCATGGGATCACGGCCTCTCGCCAATGACGCAATCGACCCGCCACCAGACGCATCACGGTCTGGTGGTGTGCAACACTAAGTTAGACAGACACTTGCAATGAACGGCTCTAGCTATGTAGTGCGGTAGTTTCGAACTGCAAGAGGTCCCATTGGGCCTGTAATTGCTGCCTATTTTTGCCTAGGGTTTAGGTTTGGGATGCAGGCTTGCCTGCCTTGTTGTGGCACCTCACGCCTTCGGGGTGAGGTGGTGTGATGTGAGATGAGACTTTCAGCCCCCCCCATAAGGTGGGGGTCAGTCACACTCTCTCTGATCACCCCTTGACCCGAGGTGCCACGTCAGCTTAGCCGTTAGCAAGCTTCCGCCAGTTCGTTCCGCGATAATAAAACCCCAAAGTTATTTTATTATCTGATCTTAGTCTGCAGTGAATTACGGTGTCACTCCCTGCTTGTGCTTCCGCCAGTCTAATATATAACATATATTAGCCTTTTCTGTCACTGATGTACAATGAATAATTCATCAATACTTAATTAAGAAATCGCAAACGCTAGATCAGATCGAGGAATGGGGTGATGCACGATTAAGAAATATTTCACGCTACAAGCAGATTTTCGTATGTGCACCAATAAGAAATTGGTATCGCTAAGCCCAAAATTTTGGTCCGTCAGATTAAGCCGCTAGCGCTAGCGAAAATT
Organism: Cymbomonas tetramitiformis; assembly: GCA_001247695.2. Lineage (NCBI taxonomy): Eukaryota > Viridiplantae > Chlorophyta > Pyramimonadophyceae > Pyramimonadales > Pyramimonadaceae > Cymbomonas > Cymbomonas tetramitiformis. Next base: position 26,197 of record LGRX02024746.1, on the reverse strand, counting down.
CGCCGGCTTCTTATAGACCGCGACTTACTGTATGCCCGTTGTGAGGTCACAACTCTTTTAAGAGGGGAGATCTGTCAGGGTTATGACCGATGACACATGTGTCATACATGTCATACATGTCATACCTGTCAGACATGTCATACCATGTCATGTCATGTCGAGTCATGTCATATATTATAATGACAGACAGTCGTCAGTACGGTCGACTATGACTGTACATGTCATCGAGATGATAAGTCACATCATCTGTCATTATTCAAGGAAAGACTTGAATGACACCTGTCATCGAGAGTTCGTATGTCGAACTCGAAGATGGCAAAGCAAGATACAATCTTGAAGTACCAAACAAGAAATCATCTTCGCTTCAAGCATGTGCGGAACAAGCATGCGCAGTATCATAGGGCGAACGCATCATTCGTTCTGCCAATACTGGTCGTTCAACCAATGTCTCGGGTTCACAACCCAATAGCGGTACCATCTATGCGATGGGAGACATTCGGTATAGATGAGCTAGCGTTGTGCTAGAGCAGTATCTTCTCACAGAAGTCTGCACTCATCCCGCTAATAACTTGCACGTGTGTTACAATCCAATAACACCGCGCTTTCTATTATATTATTGATATATTGAGGGCTCGCATATCAGCCCGTATCAGTTTTTGGCAGCCTTGGTACCATTTCACGCGTGACACCGAGGCCCTCGAAATGTGCCCTCGAATTTAAGCTCTCACCTTGCCCCCCCCCAACAACCACCCCAAATACTTTATTTCGGCAACCCTCTAGCATCTTGGGATACTTTACACGCCGCTTGAATCGAAGTGATTCGGCATATGCGGCCAGATTAGTCACCTCAACTAATCAGCCCCAGCCCCCCCCTACAGGGCCACTTTCGACAACCTTATATAACACCATTTTGCACTAAAACTAGGGCGGCACAGGGCAAGCCCGCCTTGCTCCCACGATTCACTCCACACCTCCCACCTTATGTCCTTCGCAAGTGGGCACCTGCCCCTTGCCATCTACGCGGTCGCGCTAGAGCCCGCGACAAGCAGCGAACTCGGTGGTACCGACCTGTCTGCTGGATGTGACACCCCGTGTGTGTCACATTCCTCTGTCTGTACTAGTACTCCGTACAGTACGGCTGTCACAGGTTCAGGGTTTCGGGCTTAAGCCGAGCAACACTCAATCTAACTTCACTTCTTATGTTATCTTAAGTGTAAGCATTCTGTGTTCCCACACCTCAGTATATAGTCAGCACTATTTATCCCACAGGTTATGGTGCGCCAGGCACCTTCCACTACTTTTGATTACATGAGTGGCTAAGCCGCTCCGCTTGGTGGGGCGTTGGGGGCCCAAAATTTGATGTCGTGATTTTCGCGGTTGCGGTCGAGGGCTAGTTTACGGGCGGATTGAGTTTGGTATCGCTGCAGCGTTCGCCTACCTGGGATTAATTTGTATTGTCCGCGTTGGATTTTACTCGACTGAAACTTGATCAATTTTTGTCGTGGGATTCCTTGGCCTCCGCGTTCCGATCTTGCAATTTCACAGTTACGGCTTCCTTATTTATCCGTTCCGGCACTGCATCTTACGGCTCTCGACCATCGCTTTTCTGTATTCTCCGACATCGGCCCTCTACCCCAACGCTCCCACCTATTGGATTCTCAACATGAGCGTTAATTCTCACGTCACGCCTCCCTTGGGGGCCAACAACCGCATTAGACTAGACACGATTTTTTCACGCGACGTCGGCTCTCGTTATAGGCCGACGCCGGATTCTCCCGGTGTTACCCTCACGGCTGCGGACCGGACTCGTGCTACGGCCATCCAAAATTCCACTTGGGACGTGGACATCATCAAGAGGATCTCTCGCGACGCCTTAGGCTCCAAGGACGAGACCTTCCGAGGCGATGAGTCGAACCGCAACACGCTCTGGACGTCCATTGTGAAGTCCTTGCAGCGCGCGTTCGAGCAGAAGGACCCCACCAACGCCGCTCTTTTTGATCTGGCAGACGCGACGAAGGAGGTCAACGCCATCTTCAACGCTATTCTCTTCTCGACTTTGACATCGTTGACTTCTCCAAATTCACCCGCGCGGCGTTGGGTTGATGCCTCGGGACGGGCTTCGCCTCAGGATGGCAAGCGTGCCCTCCTCGAGGTCACCAAGAGGTTGATCCCTCGCGTGGTCCGACCTCTTGGGCACTACGAGGAGCTTTGCTCTATCTTCTTCAACTCCGAGAAAGACCCCGATCCACTTATCCAGGACTTTGACGCCTGCCTTACGGCTATTGGCAACGGACCTTCTGGACCTCTCGACGAGATGATGGCGAAGAAGCAGCTTCTGGCTTCGCTCGACACCGAGTTCTACGACAAGGTCATCACACCGCTTCGACTCGACGTTGAGTTGGCCAAGGTGGACCTTGAGGACATCTACGCCCACGTCCTCGAGATTTGGGACGCCAACGCCGGCAAGCGGAAGCACGTGCCCCTCATGGACAAGAACATCCTGTACTCTGGCCTGCCGTCCGACGTTGACGTGAAGGCCCTCATCAAAGAGTTTCAGTTCCACATCGACGCCGCCAACAAGGTTCTTGCAACGCTCTCCGACGAGGATGCGAACGACGAGCCGACGACTAGGTGGCCGGCTCCGGCTACGGGCAAGCCTACGGGCAAGCCAGGTGTGCACTTTCCGCCCTCCTCCTGGCGTGACCGCCAGAACCGTCGGGTGGATGGGAAGTTTCACGGCCGAAGGCGTGATCTCAAGCACCGCTTCGCCGCTTCGCCCCTTCCCAAGGACGGGAATTGGCCGCAAGGCGTTCGACGCCACAACGGCGACAAGAAGAACTACGGCGTGCACTCCGTCTCCTTCCACGTCCTCTCCAAGGCCTTCGTTCCGGAGTGTGTCCGATGCCCTCCGGGGTTTTGGCATGACTCCGCGAATTGCCCCACCGCCGACGTCAAGTGCGACGAGTGCGTGATTGAGCAAGCCGACGACGCTGACGGCCTCGTGTCCGCCTTCCAGACCGCGTTTGACACTGAGGACGACACCGCCTTTGCTCGACTGTGTGCACAGCATGATCATCCCTTGGTTCGGCAGGACGAGGAGCCCTTCACGTTCTCCGAGGACATTGACGTGGGGCTCCGAGCACAGTACGCGGGATTGACGCCCACCCAACCCTCACTCCTTGCTACCCGCGTGCATGAAGCACGCACCGCTCTCCGAGAGCTCAAGCAGGTGGCTGGTGGTGCTGAGTCCGAAACTCAGCACTTTCCGATGGTGCACTTCGGTTCGGCCGCGCCCTCCGTGATTGACGATGCCGTCGTGGAGCGTGAGCCGGAAGTGGCGATCGAGGCCGAGGGGGACGCGGGGATTTACCCGAAGCAGTTCGCTGACGGTGAGGCGCCCTTCGAGCAGTCCTTTATGGACAACATGTCTGTAAAATTGGGCTTCTTCGAGCCCGAGCCGCAGGTCTCACTTCAATCCTTCAAACCCCTGCCTCCGTACATTTCTTCCACGCATGATTCGGCCAGCGTGGCTGACACGGAGTCTGACGACGGGGACTTGCATGATGCCGTAACACCACCCGCTCCACGGGTTGGTGGTGTACGGACACCTTCGATCGGAGCATTCCTCACGGCAACAGCTATCCCCGCTTTGTTTCTGTGTGTGAGCATCGCCATGATCGACACCGTCGCCGCCACGGCACTTTGTGATGTGGAGATTACTCCACGGTCGGTGGTGTACGGTGGCTGCTCTGGTTATCAGAATGGCACAGTGGACTACTTCACTAACTCCGACCTTCTGGACACTGGACCAACTGACTTCTACAACATCTTCAGTCTGGACTCTGACGGCTTCGACATCTACAATCTGAACTTTCAATTTGAGAACTACAACCACTTCAATCTTTGTGAACTCTGCTCTGTGGACCACTTTAAAGGTGGCTAGAGTTACTGTCAAAAGCCTAGTAGCACCGCTAGATCTGTATCACGGGCACAGTAGCCTTCAGTGTGTAGTGCTAGCTAGAGGTTTGGGACCGCCCTGGCCAAGAGCACAGGCCCCCACTAGCAATCTGTTTCCACCGCTTGAGATGGTGTGTTTTGTTTCACCTAACACTGCCTGTTCCACCCTAACTCTTCCTCCGTAATAGTACAGGGTGGTGTGCTGGATGTGACACCCCGTGTGTGTCACAGTCCTCTGTCTGTACTAGTACTCCGTACAGTACGGCTGTCACAGGTTCAGGGTTTCGGGCTTAAGCCGAGCAACACTCAATCTAACTTCACTTCTTATGTTATCTTAAGTGTAAGCATTCTGTGTTCCCACACCTGAGTGTATAGTCAGCACTATTTATCCCACACTGTCCACAGCCGTGTGGGGGCTAACCGTCATACTGTAGAGATATCGTACCCCAACCCCTCCCGCAAGTATGGCGGCGGATCCACGGGGTTCCAAGCCCCCCCAGGGGTCGAGTGAACCTTTGGGACATGTTTTACATCATTTGCGATGCACATGCCGCCAGCGGGATGCCCACTTTCAATCCGGAGCTGATAATTATCTCTATGACGTTCGGGTTTTTGGCAGCCTTGGTACCATTCACGCGTGACACCGAGGCCCTCGAAATGTGCCCTCGAATTTAAGCTCTCACATTGCCCCCCACAACCACCCCAAATACTTTATTTCGGCAACCCTCTAGCGTCTTGGGATACTTTACACGCCGCTTGAATCGAAGTGATTCGGCCTATGCGGCCAGATTAGTCACCTCAACCAATCAGCCCCAGCCCCCCCCTACACAGGGCCATTTTCGACAACCTTATATAACACCATTTTGCACTAAAACTAGGGCGGCACAGGGCAAGCCCTTGCTCCCAAATTCACTCCACACCTCCCACCTTATGTCCTTCGCAAGTGGGCACCTGCCCCTTGCCATCTACGTCGCGCTAGAGCCCGCCACAAGCAGTGAACTCGGTAATACCGACCTGCCCACAGCCGTGTGGGGGCTAACCATACGGATAGAGATAAGTGTAGACTGCGGACCGTACCGATACGAGGCGAGGGCAGGGGTCTCATTCAGATTAATATTATAATTCTCTATTCTGTTGATCTGTAGCATGATCGATGATGTCTTTGCTCTTTCGTTTGTCTTCAGCTCTTCAGACTTCACTCGTGAGACTGAGTATTCATCTGCAGGCGTCTCAGAAACCTCTAAACTGTTGCACTGTGTCAATCACTTTCACAGAATTATAATTTACTTTCATCATAATTTGAAATGCGTGATTGTCAAGTCCTTCTTCGGGATCTGGAGGGCCGTACCCGATGCTTGCAATTCCTTGGGAATTCAGTCGATGGGTTGGAGATAAAGAGGAGGCTCCATGTTTTGGACAGCATACCAGTCTCCGTTCAGCGCATCGTTTGCGGAGCGCGTGAAGTGGATGACGCTACCATTCTTTATGCCGACGCCAGAGGGGAAATTCCTTCTTGCTCTGCCCTGCTGCGCCTTCGAGGCGGTAAGGTAAGCAGGATGCCATAGCTGTGTCTTGCGCACCCAGGTGGATCCTTCCTGCTACACAGGCCACTTATCCTCTTCTCACCGAAATTTGCATCACTAATACTTGTTTTCGCATGAGTGCTTGCACTTCAGGGCGGTTTCGGCTCTCTCCTGCGTGGCGCTGCGAAGAAGAAAAACATGAATGACAACCAAGATGCTTGCCGGGACCTTAGTGGAAGGCGGTTACGTCATGTCAACGCAGAAAAGAAGTTAGGTGAATGGGAGGTGAGCACATTTTATTCTTCATTTCTCAAGCGTGAAGCTTCCTATTTGACGTGACTTTCAAACGGCAAACGTTCTTGGCATCCGTCACCACAGAATGATGCGAAGGAGAGACAACTGGAGCAAGACGCAATAGACTTCATTAAGAAGAAGGAAGCTGAGGAGAGAGCTACGCAGGAACGCAAGGTGTATTTCAGACTTGCCCTTATAATATAATTTGTAAACAGCCCAGCTTATGACCCGTCTGTTGTTCCCTACCCCTCCACACCTGACTTCGCTTTTCTCCAAGCGAGCACGTGCAGATCCTGCAGATTTCTGACTGAAAGACGGCTTGCTTCAGGAAAACGACTTGAAGCTAGACATTGAGTCTTCCCAAACAGTGGCAAAGGTCCAAAACTCTGTGCAAAGTGGTTTGAAAGAAGCCATGAAGGCCCAGGTGTGCAGTCCCTGTTTCAGGCTCGAAAGAATGATGGCCTGCGTGTCAAGTCCGTAGCGAAGACGCGTTCATATATCGCCAGCACCTCCTGTAGCCTTTGTTTCCCCATTTTAGGCAAACGCTGCTCTGCTACGTGCAGGAAGAGCTGAAGCGTAAGAAGGCCGCTGCCGAGGGCACAGCCATCGCGAAGAGACAGCGCATTATGTAAGTAACCCCACGCATATCTTCCTCACTATCCTCGAACTTTTTTTTTTCGTATATGAGGCTTATTTGGCGTGCCATTGGCAGGAATACGCTAGGCGACATTTCCGATGAAGATATGTCTGACTCTGATGACGAGGGCGTGGTGAAGAAGATGCCAGAAGCCGCAGCGTCAGTCCAGGATCCACCTCCCGCATCTTCTTCCCCGAAGGTTGCTTCCGTTTGAGCCCAGTTTCCCTTTTCCTTAACCTGGTCTAGAAGTGCCTGTCCGATGTTGTCGGAACTTTCCTTGATGGGATATTTTACCCGAGTCGCGACCGAGTCCGCGTTTGGTCGCAAACCGCATTATGGTGCTTGCCCCAGCAGGCTTTTGCAGAGCCTTCGGATCTCGCCGTGCACCCCGATGCAACAAGGTCTCAAGAGAAAACTCTGAAATATATATTGTCTGGATGCTATCCGTACACGATGAAACGCACACCCCTTCTCGCGTCAACCAACGCTTCGGAACTACCACGCGCATCCCTTCTACGTACCCTGCCTGGCCTTAACATCGAAGGCATTGCCTGCCTTTCTTCTTCGTGCTGCCGCGTCCTTTGGGCACGTTGACCTGTTCCGCCTGAAGCAATACAATTCGCTACAGCGTGCTACCGCGTGTCTTTCGAAGGCACAACCCCTGAGAAATGGAAACAGCGGGTCCGCTTGATTGTGTTTGAGTGACCGGAGTTCCTGTCCGCCACGCATCCCCCGAACAGAAAACGAGCGTTCGCTCGGAGGATGCGAAGCCCGCAAACGCAGAAGGAAACTTGGAGCCGATCGATCTGAGCAAATATGATACACCAACAAGCCTGGAGGTCCGCACCCTGCACCGCCGTTCCTCCCATATCGTGTGCTGTGTGGTACGTGATCTGACGTGGGGCGCAGCTCCTTTCGGTGGCCACGCTCTCCTCATCTTGAATTCGACCGTGCGAAGGTCGTCTTGACTCAGCTGGTGTCCCTGCGTCTTGGGAGAATCGAGGGGATCTATCTGTGCTGTCGTTATTTCTCCCCTTGTTTGTTGCGGCACGTCCCTTCACGAGTGGTTGTGGTTCGCCTTAACTCCAGTGCTCTCCTGGCATTCCTTGTTTTTGGGGTAGGGACATACTATACACACCTGATCCCACAGTTAGTCACCCATGTTATGTTGCTAGTGTAGCCCTGTAAAACTTTGCAAGGTGGAGCAGAGCTTCACAGACCGATAGATCATCGATGTGCAACTACGGAATCAGATGTGTGCAGAACAACCCTTTTGGTTAATTTTGCTCGCTGGTGTGGGCATGCTACCCAATCTTAAGCCGTGAACCCTAAGCTCCAAACAGACTCGTTACTGTTTCTATTTCTCAAACAACGCCGTGGTCCTTGCCCAGTCGATTACAATATCAACGCAGCGTTTCTCGTACCACAGTCATGCTGGCCATATCACAGGTTGTCTCTACGCTTGACAGCGCATCGAAGTACGAACTAGTTAAGGATTTCGCTGAGTCCTTATGGATCCATACTAAGGATGCTAAGTATCCATACTTAGGATGCTTAGTATCCATACTAAGGATGCTAAGTATCCATACTAAGGACGCTAAGTATCCATACTAAGGACGCTAAGTATCCATACTTAGGATGCTTAGTATCCATACTAAGGATGCTAAGTATCCGTACTAAGGACGCTAAGTATCCATACTAAGGAAGCTAAGTATCCATACTAAGGATGCTAAGTATTCATACTAAGGACGCTAAGTATCCATGCTAAGGATGCTAAGTATCAATACTTAGGATGCTAAGTGTCCATACTTAGGATGCATACTTAGGCTTCCACTGGATAACTTTTTGAAACTGGACAAACCTATACTTAGACTTGCATCACCTCTTGTTATGACCATTGAGGTAGACGTTGGGCATTAGATTGTAGGAGTTGAGGGCAGTGAGAATCTTGAGTTTGCTTAGGGCAGTGAAAGCGGAATGAACAGCGAGGGTCACAGCTGATGGAGCGATGTAATTCTCAACACTAGCACACCGCATGTGCCACGATGGTGAACTATGGAATACACATCAGTTTTCACTACTCACCCATATCACATTTTCGTTGTTCTTCACATATGGCAGCCTCGGTATTCACTTTGAAGTATCTTGTGAGAGGTAAAGCCAACATCGGGTATTTTGTGGCATATCAGGTTTGTGGGATGGAGCTGCTGAAGACGGAGCTTCAAAAGCATGGGCTTAAGTGTGGTGGAAGCTTGCAAGATCGTGCTGGACGCTTGTTTCTCCTAAAAAATACTCCGTTATCTGCGCTGGACGGCAAGCACTTTGCTAAACCAGTAAAGAAAGCATGAAATTTTCCGAAACTGTGAGGGAACACAACCACTCGTCCGTTGTTGACATTTCGCTGGGTCCCCACCCCCCCACCTGTATTTGTAAAGAAGCAAAAACATACTTCAGATGTTAGTTATTTTCTGCTGTCATGCGTGTGACAGAACTATGCCACTTCCCTGCATGAGCTGGAAAGTAACTGATACCTCCTTGTTGCGTTCCTTGTATGCGTGATGGAGTTTCAAATTAGAAGTGGCACATCATTCAAAATTTATGCATAATTTGAACATACCTGGCATGTAGTTTGGCAAACGAAGCACCGTATATTATGATATCACTGAATACCACTATAGTTTCAAATGACAAGTTATTTCTACTTGACTGCCTCTACATTGTCAGTATTAATCTCGGATGAGTGTTTGGAATTTTATTGACTTCCCGATCCCCACCCACAACAAAATGGGATCCAATTCACTTTTGACCACAGGAAGATACATATGCTTTCAGAAGTTTCACAACTTGTGTTAGTAATTTCCGGAGTTGATTTTGCGGGAGTACGACCTTCCGGAACCCAAGCATATAGGTTCCAAGCGGAGGCATTCAGGTACCAAGTGTCAAGCCCTACCCAATAGACCCAGCATGCTGGACCATGCCAGTCTTGGTGAGCGCCTGCTTAGCGTTGGAGCGCTTATCCGGTTATCCCACCTCAAGCATATACCGTAATAACAAAGCCACGCAAGTTGCGCTGGTAAAATTTGCCCACTAAGCGTAGCCGGGTTCAGAATAACCTGCGGGAATACACCTAGTGTTGGATGACCTGTGAGTGGTAAGATGATTTATAAAACAATCAAGTGCCGTGTCGACATGATTGATTCTAATCATTGAAATCGTGAAAAATAAACATAGGCAAAAATATTGTTTTTTACATTGAAGTATAAGATATTTACTGTATGTTGTTTATTGGTTATTATACGATTCGCGTTTGGATTTTGTAATAGCATGATTTGTAGGTACCGTATTTTCAACCCAGTTACTAAACAGTTTGTTCCCTTTGTCACTACGTGCGAGTGTGTCGCTACACCATGCATTTAGTAAATTGTGTTGACAGTATCTATCCAGTAAATTGTGCTGACAGAAATCAGGTGCAAAACAGAACATTCACAAATTCAACACATAACGCCACCAATTCCGGAAAAATACCTAACTTTGATGACACGCGCAGCACAAAAGTTGTAAAACTGGTCAAAATCGCACCGCATTTGCCGGCCATCGTCTTTGGTGAATACACATTTACACTCATTGTCATCTTTAATGACCACATCGTTTGCTCATAGTTATTAAACATGCTATCCAAAAAAGAAACCATAGTACCCCTGATAGGTAATGCTATGTATATGCTATCTGGGGTGCATGCGATGATCCTGCACGCACCCAGACTTGATGACCGATGATGATCCCATCCTCTTCTTCCACAGTTTGGTCCTGTATTGCAAGGATCGCATTATTCTTGTGCCTGTTATTGACGCGAACACGTACCACCACGCGCCTCATTTGGTATAACCCTCGGCTATGCGACTCCAAGCAAACGAAGTGTCATATACGTCCAGAAAGAAATCTCGAAATACCGTTACCGCTTAGGACAAGGGCAATGTGCCCACAAGCGCTTGCCTTCGCGGCTGGTGTGTCGAGAAAATGAGGAGTTTACCACAGGCTTGGGCGTTTAGAGAATAGGGGTTGCAAGCACTTGTGATTATAAATGCAGTCTACACGGCTAACGCATACTTGGCGAACCAATTCAACAATAGCGGAGCTAAGTGCACGATGTTGCTGCTATTCCTTGTGCTTTTAGTGTGCAGTGCCACGGTCACTCAACAGATTTTGTTCAGGTATGACACACGAAAAGGGAAAGGATCGCAAGCGCCTGTTTTATAAAATGTTTGTTTCAATGTTTTGTTCCCTCTATCCAAAAGTCGTGAATAGAAATGAAAAGCTTCATTGGAATAGCTTGTAGTTGTCGGCTGTATGACACTGTTCATGCCGATGCATTATTGCACTTTGAGACTGACGCGCCATGAATGAGGCTAACCAGTGTGTAAAAAGCAGATTAACGAGCTGCAGTTAGACCTAAAGCACGACGAGATGTCAGGCTGGCAGGGATGTCTGTGAATCCTTGGATCTGCTTCCGTTTTCCTGAGTTTAAGGGCCGGTTTCAAGGCAGATGTAAGCTGTGAGATGTCCTCACCATTAGAAGCCATAGTTCGGGGCACTATCGATACCCGCTTGCAGCTCATATAATCCAATTCCAGGTCCGACGAAACGGAAAACAATCCATAAAAATAGAACCCCTCCAACGACGTACTTCGTCTGCACAGCCCTCCCGATCCCCAGAACAGTTCCGTTTGCAGAGTAGACCATGTTATTGGTGAAAAACGCTGGTCAGTTCAAGTGAAGAAAGTGTAGCTGCATTACGGCAGCGAGGCTGTTTGTGACAGGGAGCTGGTGAGTCTATATGGCGTGCGAACATTTGAGGTGAGGTCAGTGGGTGCAGTGTACGAGTTGTCACGCACCAGCTCATTGATCCAATACAGTCCGCCCTTTTCGCCAGCCCAAACTTCCCATGCCTTCTCAGGTCCTGGGCTCGATACACATAGACACATACATACTGAACGGCATGAGATCGGCCAACAAAAGCCAGCCCACCATCATCCCAGTGGATGTGAAAAGCAAATCAAGAGCAGGGCGGGGCCGTGACAAGATACCACAAACGCATACATATTCCCAACCCAAATGCAAAGCAGCATGGAAAGATGATACGATAGACACATACATACATACAACGTTGTCATAGCTTCTCAGTTTGTCGGCAAGACATACTGAACGGCATGAGATCGGCCAACAAAAGCCAGCCCACCATCATCCCAGTGGATGTGAGAAGCACATCAAGAGCAGGGCGGGGCTGTGACAAGATACCACAAACTCATACATATTCCCAACCTAGATGCAAAGCAGCATGGAAAGATGATACGATGTGACAGATCATCGCCCAACAATTGCCGGTCTCTGGGTTACAAGGTGAGCAGACCCTGCTGGCGTGCCCCCCAGTGGCTCACGGTCGATGGATGGGACCCGTTGGTCCATGGTTATGCCTTGAATGCAGTCACACCACACAGCATGGACACCCCTTGTCAAAAAATGAAAACTTGCGGGCACCTAAGTGCTCACCACAAAAAACAAGGGAAAGCACAGAAGGTGGACTTCACCACCCTCGGCACGACATACATACATACATACATATTTATGTATATAGAACATCCTGAGCGGCTTGAGGCTCGCTGACAACAGCCAGCCCACCATCATACCAGTGGATGTAAGAAGCATTCAAGAGAAGTATATACAACACACACATGTATATGCTATATAAATATATATAGCGTAGTGAAGTGAGCCCCCCAAAAGTGAACCCCAGTTCCGGTGTCAGGCCAGCACCCTGAGTCACCCGACAAACAGACAGACAGACAGACGCACGAGACCAAGTCCACAGCAGAGCGCGGCCTGACAAAGTGTGGCAGGAGCAGGGCATTCGCCCTGAACGTCGACTCCAGAGACGTGCAACTCCTGCTTCCCACTCTTGGTACAGAGGCTACGTTATTTGTTTCGGTTCAGATTGTGAACGCACGGCAAACCTAGAAAGGAGTCAGTGCCTCGAATTTTTCCGCGACCGTGCGGCCACTGCAGGAGTTTACAAATCCGCCATCCCCTCAGCCTACGCGCCTCGCCTGAGCAGGAAGCCGCACAGGAGGGTTTGACAGCTACTCAACCAGAACAGAATCCTACTGTAATAAGACATACCACTCATCTGCTCCCATTTCTCGTCCTTCAACTTTTTAGCAGCTGCCAGCTGCAAGCATGTGGACACACCGTCGTTCAGGTCTCGTGGAAGTCGAACCGTGAAACCAGCGCGTGGCTCTCAAAAGTCACGATGAGACGGCTGAACGTGTTTCCTTCATATTAACAAAAAAATATGGATTCAAGTGACTTCTAATCGCAAATTGTGAAGGATACCTGGGCTTCGGTCTTCTTGGGATCACTTGTACGGTCCTCCCACATTCCGGGCTCTTCAACACCTGCGGCGATACGGCGCTGTCGATTCCGTTCTTCCGCGGCCGCAATTTTCTGCATCCCAAGCAGCTGGCAACTTCAATGTGCTTAGAGAGGCCTACAACGTTCAACCCGCTCGCTGTACAGAAAAGGGAACGCGTTGTGTGAGCTCGCCAAAGCTACACCAGTACAACGTTTTCAAGGAGACGATATGCTCCCTGTATGCGGCGAAGATAGAAACACCGCGGGGTCCCATGGTCCTGCAAACTGCTTGCAGGCCGAAAGGTGCTTCAAGACTTTATAAGACATATGCTATAATGACAAAAAGTTCACGAGCGAACTGGTGGACAAGCTGTCTCTACTTCCACAACATTCTGAAGAGAACTCTATTCCCAAACTCGACACCCCGAAGCCCGAGGTCTGCTCTTTAGAGTGTAAATCTGAATCGACAAGAACAAGCGAACGAATATTTAGGGTCGGACTTGTCAGGCGATCTTGTTGTAACTGCGATTGGGGCCCAGGCAGCTCGTGAGGTGTGGGGTGACCGGGCGTCAAACCGAGCCATTTCTGGGCCTCGCAAAAAAATACCTTGGCGACTTTGCCTTTAGGACCTTTCTTGCCGGCTGAATTCTTTCCCCCTTTGAGTTTCTGTTGCATATCCTCGAACCGTCGCTCGGCCTCCTCCTGGAAACACACATCCGTTGCATGAAGAAACATAGCGTTGCCGCTCAGCCTTCGCTGCACACGGTCTGCGACGCAAGATGAACGAAGGGTGGGCGAGTTCAAAATGCATACCTCCTCAAGTTCATCGGCATTTTGTGCTCTCACTTGCTTGCACCGCTTCTTACTCGCTGCTTGCTGCTCACAATAGCATAGCCTTGAGTAAAAGTGAAAGCGTGTCCTACTTTTGTTCTTCGCGAGAGTAGGGTTTAGTTTGACAGATAGAGGGAATCGGTGACTATGTACCGACGCCTTTTTCTTGTGGAACTTCCCATAATACATCTTAGTCGGTATCTCCTGAGTCTCGAAATAAAGCCGGCAGAAGGACAGCAGAAGATTTGAAAGGAAACTACAAAGTAGACGAAATAGAATCGTCGTAGACTGTGAACTCCTACCGAAGTCAGAACATCTGATATCGACTGATCGGCAAAAGCCGAGCCAGTTATTCAACTTGTCGAACTGCTCCGAAAACAAGCGATCGCTCCGAACCACCTCAAGCCGCTAAGATTACACTTTCTACGCACCTTGTGGAAACGCGACTTCCCCAAGTGTGTTGAAAAGATCGGGTTTGAAGAAACCGCGTTTCGCCTACGAGCACACACAGAGATAGCCGCGCGGTGAGAAAAAATGAACAAAAGTCGGCTGTCAAAGAGTGCAGTCCTAAAGTCTTTGTGAGCCATCAGAAAGCAATTCCCGCTGTCGCAAGATGTTATCTTATCTCCTAAACTTCAATATTTGAAGGACAAATAAGTAGATCACAACACAAAAGTTAACTGCCAGCAACAGCTCGGTTGGGCCAGTGCTCCACCTCCCGTTTCGAAAGGCAGACAGGTTTACGGAGGGTTTCACACGCATGCCTCTCGGGACCACTGACATGGCTTCCGTGATAGGATGCGCCACACAATTAATTCCCTGAAGCTGAATCATTTTCATGAAGGAAAATCTCTTTTCAGATGTTTCACACGAGACTACGGTAACGATTTGTGTGCGAACCGCATGAAGCCCTGAACATGAAGTCACCATCATATACATTTACATAGAGCTTAAAAGCTAAGAACGAATCGAAATGCCGATCGGATGCGCATCGGATGCGCATGCCGTCAAGAATCAGAATGTGAGATCCAGATCGGAATTCTCTACAGTATTCTGAAATTCTCAATTCTCTATTGTGTTCTCTATCTCTTTGTCTTTCTGCTTTCTGGCGTGCGTGGGGGAAGCAGTCGAGTCGGAGTGTCATGTCATGTCATGTCATGTCACATGAGGCGATGAGGGTCATGAGATCATGCTCATGCGCCAACTCCAATACGAAGATTTTAGATTTTCTAATCAGCTGCGGCTACATTGCCCAGCATGCATGACACATATGACACATATCGATAATTATGTGTATGGAAACCCGGCCGGTGCAAGATTAGATTTTAGATTATCCAAATAAAATATATATATCAATAATAATAATATGCTGAAATCTGTATAGGCAGCCCTGACCGGGAGTCCCGGTGCAGGCCCCTATGACAGATTCCTAGGTAGCCAACACTGGACCGTGACTGATCCGTAAGCCTGTGCTGTGACACACCGAGTGTCACAGGTAGCTAGACTCGAGACCGTTCCGACTCCGTGACCGTTCCGGGTATATCTAGCTTAGGGTTTATTTCTTATGAGAGTTTATCTATATTGGTTCACTGACTGTCTGATATCTTGAACCGGGATATTCCAGTAGGTCGTGGACCCATTCCACGCTATATTCCACAGCTAATTTGGCCATGATTGGCTAAAACAGCCGCTTTGAGAGGTGGTGCGCAACGGCGCGTTTGGGTACGAGTGGGAAGTTTGAGATGAGCAGTTTGTACGTGCGTCTTTGAGCCGCCGCTATGGGGATTCGACTTGGACCGGGCTTCGTTGGCGCAATGTCCTTTTACGGTATAGTTCTTGCCTTGGCCCAGCATGCTACCGCTTCTTGGGCTGGTGTCTGCAGCACCTTCGACCTCGACGACGTCTTCCAGTGCCCCTCGCTCGCATGGCTCCACCGCTCCTTACGTAATTGTGACGTCACGTTTTCCCCACGCCATTACCCTTACGCGCCCCAGCGTACCACCTCCCATCAGGCTTTCAGAATTATGGTTGTTCACACACGTGCGAAGAGGTCCCTCACGAGGGACTCCGACATTGACGCCTCGTTGAGGCTGACGGACGCGGTTCGCAACGCGCCGACGGCTAGATCACCGGCTGTTACGAACCCCGACCCTACTTCCAACACCGACGCCGACGTTGCCACGAGGAAGTACCTGCAGGAGCAGTCCAAGCTTGTGGACGAGGTCTACAAGGGGCGGCTCCATCGGACATGGGCCAAGGGTATCCGCGAGGATATCCTTGGCGACAAGAAGCATTATTTCAGCGGCACGACTGACGCGGGTCTCCTCTCCGACGTGGTGGTTCAGCTACGTGCGGAGTTTGAGTCCGCTGGGCTGGACCTCGTCTCGTTCGACCTTGACGACCCCCAGGCTCTGGTGGTGAGCAAGGTGAACGCCCTGCTGCACGACGTGCTTGGGCTTATCGTCGAGAAGCACAGCAACGCCCACGTCTGGCTTACGGGTACGGACGCGTCTGCCGACCGAGATGGACGGCGTGCGCTGGTGGACATCGTGAAGCGCAGCGTACCAGTGGCGTTGCGGGAGTCCTTCCAGCAGGAGCATGCCGCGCTTGGTTATCCCGCGAACGTTGACCCGCAGCCGATTTTGGCTCGGGAACAACGTTTGGTGCGGGATAACAAGGCGGCCGACTGGACACCCACCGAGGCCACCAGGAAGCTCAGCCTGTACAGCAGGCTTGACCCGGTGTTCTACGCCGCGGTCAAGGTGCGTTACCCCATGGTGGCCGACCTCGCGTCGGTTTCCCTTGTGGCCTTGCGCTCTTTGGTCGTCGAGATTTACCAGGCATGGGCGCAGACGGACGTCGGGAAGGCCTTCCTGGCCAAGCCCGCAGGTGGTGACACGTCGGCCCTGCTCACCAGCAGCGAGCACCAGGCGCTGCTGGACAAGATCAACGAGCTGACCGCGCTGGTTCAGCAAAGGTACGAGGCGGCTCCGCCGGTGGTGCAGCGGCAGCAGGACCCGCCGCAGCGGCAGCACGGACAGCGCCGGCAGCAGCAGCAGCGCGGGCAGTCGCAGCGGGGCTTCCGCATGGGGGTCCAATCCCCACCGGCAGTGGGCTACGATCGTGACGAGCAGCGGGCTAAGCCGCTGTGTACCCGCTGCAAGAAGACTGGTAAGGATCTTTACCACTTCTACCGCGACTGCCCTCTTGGCGGTCGCCAACATTCCCCTACTTCCGCCGCGGCTTTCTGCGTACCCATCGACGAGGAGGATGCGGAGGGAGTCCATGCGCTAGCCATGTGTGCTCTCTTCCAGGAGGCGGCAGATGATGGTGCTGAGGCTTTTGCCCGCGCGGCGACGGCGTACGGTCCGCCAGCGGTGCTGTGCGGAGGTGTTGTGGGGGGCGTCGACGTGTCGGCCTACGGCTTCTCCGTTAACGCGGTGACGCCGGTGGCGGAGACGTCCGGTGACGACATCCTGCAGCGGCTGGACGACCTCGCGGCGGAGGTCAACGCGGCGGTGGAGCCTAAGGTACATTACACTCACGCCTCTTTCCCGCCACATGGGGGCATTGCGACGCAGGCTTCGGCTCTGGTGTGTGACGCTGCAGGCGCAGGTATCACACCGGAGGAGCAGGTTCCGGCAGGTGGTGCGGCGGCATCGGCATCCGCCGTGCCGGCCCCTGCTATGCCTGTCTTGGAGAATGAGACAGAGCTCCTGGAGCTCTACGGCTACGGCCCGCCCGTGTCCCTTCAATCGACGCGGGTAACCACCACGGAGAAGTCGGGCGGTGAATTCGCGGGGGTTGTGGAAACTGTCAACCACGCCGCGGTTGCGCCGGTTGACTTGACCGGCTACGACACCGACGACTACGAGGATTTTGCAGACGGCAGCTTCGCCGTCAAGCCGCGGGCTCCGGCCATCTCGGCCAATCATGCGTCAGAGCCCGCAGCCCACGTGCCTGAGTCTGGTGGTGCTTCCCGCACCTACGGATGTGGCAAGCCGCCATGGGGCTTCCCCGCACACGCGGGCCCGTGGGGATTTCATTACTTTGTCTCTCTCTTTCTGTTGATCTCGATCATGGGAGTGGGAGCTGCCGCCTACACGGCGGCCAATGACATCGACTCTGTGCAGGTATCGGGTCGGGCTGCACCGCAGCCTGTGCTGTGCAGGGGAGACTTATGCATCTACTCCGGTATATCCGAGCTGGACCCCGTCACTCTGGATGCAGTACTGCACTCCCTGGGTGCTGCGACGGTGGTTCACCGGCCGCCTGACCCACTGGAGAGCAGTGCTGCAAGCTACTACCGTGAACATTGTGGTGACGGTGCTCCTCTGAACTTTGACCCCGAGTAGTTTCCCTTCTGGCTCTGGCAGTACACCACTCTGGTGGTGTGCTGAGATGTACTTTGACCTCAACGTGGTCTTCAATTTGGTTTATGCTTTGCTTTGACATCTACAATCTTCAATCTGGTTTGCTTACACAGTGCCTTTCAGTTGTTTAGCGGGAGCTCCTTGCCCGTAGGTTTCTGCACTTGTGCTAGCTAGAGGGTTTCAATTTGTGTATCAGAATAGCACAGTTGGATTAGCAGTTAGGTTTGTCACCCTAGCTCCTACCCTAACTTATCTTGACTTCTCTGACTTACCTGTCAGTCACCACCCACAGTGCTGGGGTGGTGTGCTGAAATCTGTATAGGCAGCCCTGACCGGGAGTCCCGGTGCAGGCCCCTATGACAGATTCCTAGGTAGCCAACACTGGACCGTGACTGATCCGTAAGCCTGTGCTGTGACACACCGAGTGTCACAGGTAGCTAGACTCGAGACCGTTCCGACTCCGTGACCGTTCCGGGTATATCTAGCTTAGGGTTTATTTCTTATGAGAGTTTATCTATATTGGTTCACTGACTGTCTGATATCTTGAACCGGGATATTCCAGTATAATATACGAACATTTACGCTGAGAATAATGACAATGTCATGAGTCCGCGGTAATCCTGCAAGCAGGCAACTGTAGAACAGAGGGAGCTGAAATCATCCTCATAGCGCGCCCCGAAAGGCTCATCTAGGTCAGATCAACCTAGGAAACCGCGGCAGGGCAGAAAACTACGCAGAGCGCTAAAAAGGTCGTGCCGGCGGAGAAGCAGCAGAGGAGGTGGAAGTGGAGCGAGGCTGCATCTGTGATGGAAAAAGAGGGCGGAAGCGAGGCGGAGGAAGGGCGGTGGTGGAGGGTCGGGAAGGCGGGGGCAAGGGAGGGAGGAGTGGGGGTGGAGGGGCGAGCTAAGGAGGCCGCTTCCCGGGCTCGAGACTCCTTCTGCAAGGCTTCCTTCAGCTCTTGCAGGTCCTGGCTGTTCCTGGACCCGGTGGACTCCGGGGACGACGACGTGTTTGAGCTGTCATCTGAGGAAGTCGGACCAGGGCGCGGGGCCGAGGGTGCTCGACCGGGCTTCCTGCTGCGAGACACTGTACGACTGTGGCCGCTCGGTCTGGGCACCTGGTTCCTGGGCTTTGGGGGTCCCACGGAAGAGGACGAGAGGGGAGCAAACCGGTTTGCCCAGCTCCCACCGGGGCCCGCGGAACTCAGAGGTCGGTGCCTTACCTGACCTCCTAAGGCCCTTATATGACTTCCGGGTGCTGCCGCTAACCCTGGCGGCAGTCACGACTGCCCTCCTTACCTCCTGGAGGCTCATTCCTCGTCTCACTATCTCCCCTGGTCTGCGGACGTTGATGGCAAAGGCGGAGAACTTACACCTCTCCAGGGAGTTGTAAGGGTCCTCGCGCATTTGCTGCATCAATTCCTCGGACTCGGAGACTGACTTCTGATGGACCTCCAGACGATAGGTGCCTTCGGCGGAAAGCCCATGGTCCTTGAACTGGAACCACATCACTCCTGGCAGCGGGTGGTCTTTCCCTAGGCGTTTCAGGCCTCGACGGATGTCCTGCCACCAAGACTCCTGGTCGGAATCCGAGAGGGAGCTGACGTCAGGTGAGGCTTCCGACTTCCTTAGTGGAAGGCGGGCACTCCTTCCCTGGGACGAGTCCGAGCTGCCTGGGGTCGCCCTGGGGAGTCGACGCCACTCACGGAGACACCTCCCGGCCATCTGGGTCAGCCGGTGTCTCCGGGCTCCAACCCACCAGGTGCTCCTTTCCCTGGCGAGTGTCGCTTGCTGGTGCCACGCCATGAAGGCGGCCCAAGCTCGGCGTCGACTATCCTTGACACACAGACTCTGCGACCGGACGACTTGCTGGCTCCACGCCATGAAGGCGGACTCAGCCCGACGTCGGCTGCCTCTGACGAACAGACCCTGAAGTTGGGCGACTTGCTGGGTGACGACCTTCCAGGTCTGGAATGCCAGGTGCCGGAGTTCGCGCTGATGCGCCGACCGGTCCGCCCTGGCCTTTCATGCGACCCATGCAAGTCGCGCGGTTGCGCGCTGACGAGCTAACAATGAGACCCTGGCGCGTCGTTGCACTGACTCCTGCGCCCAGGTGCTCCAATGGCCGAGGGCCAATGCGAGCGCGGACCGACGTCGCTCTCCTTGGGGCAGCTCAACTATTCCCTGGTCCCTACTGACCCTGTTGTACCTCGTGGGGGCTGGGTCCGGAGGCTGAGTCGTGACTAGCGCACTGCCGAACCCCTCGTACCCTGGTCGAGCATACAGCGGGGCCTCTTCTGCAGAGGGGCCACCGTCACTGGCCCGGAAAATCTCCAAGCGCCCTGGGGCACTGGTGGGATTCCCTTCCTCATACCCCACGAGGGGAGAGAGGGTGGGCGTTACCGGTTCCGGCACCGGTTCCTAACGGACGAGCCTACCACCCGCACTCCTGCTGGACGCAGGGGGCAGGGAGAAGGGGACCGTTGAGGGGTTCAGACCCTTAGCAGAGCGGTCCGAGTCCGACTCTGAGCTAGCGCTCGCCGCCGGCGCCGGAGCTCCGGACAACGCACGCTCCCGACGCGCCGTTTGCCGTAGTGTAGAGCTCAACGCGAGCTCGGACACCGGCTCGGCCCCACTGACTCTCACCGGTGAGAGGGTTCTCGGTGGTGAGGCCCCAAGGGGCTCACCCGACAACCCTGGAGGAGGCCTCAGAGGCGCATACACCGGTGTAGCCCCGGGGGCTCCACCGCCGTATTGGCGTGAGAGTGCACGCCGCACCCCCCACTTTGGAGCGCCAATCCCGGCCGTCTGACCTGCCAGCCGCGCCCCAGAACTCCGAAGAGCCCTGGCCGACCGACAGGCCCGCAGCGCGAGATCCCGACTAACCGAACCCGCCGGCCGAGCCGGGGGCTGCGCCGGCCCGACCCCGCCTACGACGACCCGACCGACCGACAAATTCTTCACCATCGGAGTACATTATGCTTTTGTGCAATCTAATTGGAGGTGCTGTATGCAACGCGCTGCAACCAACACCCGCCGATCCAGAAATCTACCATTGGTGCGCGAGCACAAGCGGCTTACACCGGTCGAAGCACGGTCATTTCCGGACAACAAGGAGTAGTATCGATATTCAATATTTTCGATAGTATCGATTAATCGAAATATTGTTATTTATTGATAGGAAATTCATAGATATCGAAATATTGAATATTGGTTGATCTCGGCGACCAGTTATTTGGTATTGATCGATGCATGCGCACGAAGCCCCGCGAACTATCGATATTGATCGATGACACTCGAACACCTATTGAAATCGATCAATGAACTCCTAGCACAAACATATTATTGGTTATCAATACGTCATCGATTAATCGATCTTCGACCAAGCACGCACTGCACCATCATTGGCAGGTTGGCACCAACGCCGCTTTCTCGCTCTTTTTCGAAGCTGTGACGAATTGGCGCCCCACCCCCACCTCCAAAAAAAGCAAAGGTGGCTGGTAAGGTTTGTGTAACCTCATTCCTAGCGGACTCGGATGATGATGAGGAGGCTGAAGCTCAGGTTGCCACGGTAGAGCCCGTTATTCAGAGTAAGGATGATGAGCTTGCGTTGTAACTTGAGCTCCCAAATGTACCTCTAGTTGTGGATTTGTTGAAGTGGTATATGGAGAAGAGTTCAGACTTTCCCTCTGTAGCAAAGATGGCACGCCAGTTCTTGGCTGTACCCGCAGCGAGCACAACAGGTGTAGAACGTGCATTCTCTAAAGTCACTAGGATGCACTCAGACTTGCGCAAGAATCTGTCTGAGGGCACTATTGAGCATTCGCTTATGGCGTGCATTAGCATTGTTGAGTTGTAAGTACATTTTAGCTTGCTACCTTTGCCAAATGTAGTTGCAAGTGTTGAAGTGTGTATATGCAATACACACACACATATTTGTTGCAGTGGCGCTACCTATCGATATGTCATATTGAATATTGATATATCGATAGTTAGCATATATTACTTATTTATTGATGAGAACTGTTAAACTATCGTTATCGATTGATCCGGCGGACAAGAAGGGACTAGAAGACTCAACGGACAAAACTACGCGAGATCACAAACCGACCCGGAATTCTAGCAAAAGCTACGCAAAATCTGAAAAAGTTGCGCAGCGCTTCCGCCACAAGGGGTCGAAATTGCCGGAATTCCAGAGCGATTTGGTCCCAGCTGCCTGCGAAGCCTAAAATTACGGACTAAATCCGCATGTGCTTATGCGTGCGTGTGCCGGGCAACGGGCAAACGCGCGCACGTCAAAAAGAAATCCTCCGAGCGGAAGATCCTCAAGCGGACACGGCTCCAAGGGTACCTGGAACCATCAAACGCACCACACCGACGCGAAACGCAAACCCAAGCAAAGATATCCAAGATTTCAAGGAGGCACCAAGGGGCTAGCTAAACTCGCAAGGCAAGGCTACATTTAATCAGAATTGCGCAAGAAATTGCGGAAGCGACGCGGTAAAAACGGACCAATTACCATTTTGTAGGAGGCTACACTCCTGCTTCTTCTCTTTTTTACACTTTCGGGCTTATTGGCTACTGCCTTTATTGCCAGTCCTGTTACAAGGACCGGAGGGGAAAACATGGTGGAGGCGTGTGCTATCGATATATTTGATATGTGAGCGCTTGGAGACCATTATTGGGTGTCAAAGTAATTGTTTTTAACCTACGTTACACATACCACTAAATGTTGGTATGTGATTAAGAGGGTTAAACGGGTGGGGGTGAAATCAATTAAAATCAATCAAAATGGCCAGTCCTGTCACAAGGACCGAGATGTTTCTCACGCTAGCTACCTCCACGAAGGTCCTGTGAAAATTCGGAGACCCATGTTGTCAAGTTCGCGAGCTGCTCTTTCTGCAGTGTCTAATCAAAAAATGATCGGAGGTCATCTTCGCCCTCAAAACATCGGTTGAAGTAGCCTGGGTATACGAAATCCGAAAATGCCACTGTGGTGTGGTTGGAATCCAGTCATTTTTTACGCTACCCATGCTTAATATTGATAACGTAGCATGAATTTGCGACATTGTTTTGGCAAGCGGGCCAAGGGATAATTAGTTCAAGTTCCAACGATGATACGAACCGAAGGGCTCAAAACATCAAGAAACGATGGAATCGCCGAAATGAGACTGGCCCCAGTCTCATTCCAGTCTCATTTTTGGGGGGTCACTTTTTTTGTGGAAATTACACACATTTGATGCACTTAAACATAAAATAATATTCTCGAATGCAAACTTTGAGAAATTTGATGTTTTTTGACGATTTAGTGTGTTTTTCTGCCACGCGAACTCAGAAAAATCACCAAAAATACGATTCTCGACGAAAAATCCCCAAAACTTTTTCAAGTATGTATTTTCAATATACTCTACATATGCTTGATGCATAACAATAAGAACTCCTTTGAAAAATGGATTTTTTTCAATTTTGACCACCCTAAGGTGGGGAAATATCATTACGGGGCCAGTCGTATGGGAAATAACCCTGAAAATTGGGTGGTAAACTATATTGCAGGAGTTTAAAGCACAGTTGTTACGTTATTTTGATGGGTTTGAACTTGGTTACAAGTCCACAATCGCAAGTTGCACACAGGATTAGTTGGATGCATAATTTTGGTGACCGTTTTGGTCATTTTACCCCTCAAACCCTGAAAACCCTGAGTGTTGGAATTGTCCATGTGAAGTTAAGCAACATACTCAAGAGTTACACGGCGCGTTGTCACCGTTTCGAGTTTGTTTTTCCTTATATCATACAAAGAAACCGCTCTAGCGAGTTGGGATTGAAACAGTATACACATGGTAGGAAGATCTGTAAAAAGAAGGATGCCATGTTCAGGGTAAACAAACTTGTAAAAAAGATTCTACTCAGAAAACAGGTTGTCGGCAATAGTCTTTAAAAGCTCTTCCTTTCACATTATTTCTAGCGTGCGGCGCACCTCTGACCCCAAGGTGCACCGATGGTGCATCGGTGATACATCCGCGATGCGCCCGACATTTCCCTTCGTCTCTCCCAAGACTCTCCCAAGACTCTCCCAAGGAAGGTGAACGTAGGGGCGTAAAATGGTTGGTCGCTGGGCCCAAGATGGGCCCAAGATGGGCGAAAGCACCAATGACGCTCCATGCATCCTAAGATCTTTATCACAGCAGATAATCTTACAAAATCCAACATCGCACATGAACAACTGTGCACCAATGTTCGTGCTGCGATGGCTTTGACCTGGCAGGCGAATTCGGAGATCGTGATTATAACTTTAAAACATACGAAGTGGGGGGGGTGTCGCGATGACAACGAGCATCGCATGACTGCGTCGGTTGACCATGATAATGATTAGGTTAAACACGGCCAGTGTCGGCTTTTACAGAATCGTGTCCGTTTTTGCAAAATCCGTCCGTTTTTGCAGTTCTTAACAGTGTCAACAACAAATATACACTCCGTCCAAAGACAAATTCGAGCATAACACAAAGCATTTCACACGCACACGCATTCACGCATACACGGTACAATAATATCATCGATATGTGCATAATTCAAATTATGTACTTCTATGATATGAGATGCGTGTCTTTGTATGTTCCATGTTACATGCGTTCCTACCGAGAGACCTTGTATCGCTAGCATCTATGCAGCATCATTCCTCAAAGCAACCTCAAGAGCATCTCCACCATCACTAGGAGCGCTTTCTAGTGCTTCCTGCTTGCGTTCGGCGTAAGCTTTTTTCATTGCTGGCTTAGCACTTAGTTGCACACCAGTCTTTGCGAAGAGATCTTGGCCTTTGCGCTTCTCTTTCACACACACAATCCAGCGCATGCCTTGAACACCCTCGAGCTCGTAAATGAGCTTGTCTTCTTGCTTTTTCGCCCACCACATTCGTCGAAGTGGATAGGCACGGTCAGCAAGCCACATGTCTGGCACCAAAAACGCGCAGAAATCCTTGCAGTGTTCTGCGAAGTACATGATAGCCGCGTCACTCATTCCACTTGTAGGCGGTGCACAAATGACGTTTTGACCCAACACTTTCCAGTTGTCGTGCACACGAAAGATGTTCATAGGGACCCAGCCCTTCACATTTTTTGCTTGAGTGTCACTATCCACTGAAATAAACTTGAATTCGGCCTTTCCGAAACGACTTTCTAAAACTGGTTTCAAGTTTAGATTTATCTCCCCTACATTCTGGGAAAACCAGAAGACGCGTCTTCTGAACGTCTTCTGAACGTCTTCTGAACGTCTTCTGAGACGTCTTCTGGGTCCAGAAGACACCCAGAAGACGTCCAGAAGACGTCTTCTGCGCGCATTCTAATGTCTACCATCTTCTGGTTTCCAGAAGACGTTCAGAAGATCTTCCGGGAAGACGTCCAGAAGTTATCTTATGGACGTCTTCTGTATGACTTCTGTACATCTTCTGAATTCCGGAAGATGTCTTCTTGATATCTTTTAGGTGTCTTCTGTACATCTTCCCGGAAGATCTTCCGGACGTCTTCCAGAACTCAGAAGATGGTAGACATTAGAAGTCGCGTAGAAGACGTCTTCTAGATGTCTTCTGGATATCTTCTGGGATCCAGAAGACGTATAGAAGACATCTTCCGGAATCCAGAAGATGTACAGAAGTCATGTAGAAAACGTTCAGAAGATATCTTCGGGACGTCTTCTGGACGTCTTATTATATATATACATATCATTATACAGACATTAGAAGACGTCCAGAAGATGTCTTCTGGACGTCTTCTGCACATCTTCTGGGATCCAGAAGATGTCCAGAAGACGTCTTCCGGAACCCAGAAGATGTGCAGAAGACGTCAAGAAGACATCTTCCGGACGTCTTCTGTAACTCTACCAAAAGTCGCTATACGTATGCGTCCAGGTTACACGCATGCAGTTCGTTGGCAGGATGATACAAATGGAACAAAGAAGAAGGTTTTTTTACAAAGCTATTTATTTACATATTTACAGTTTCAATCATCAGAACCGTCTTCACTACTAGCACTAGAAAGGATTTCCTTCCTCTTCGGAGACCCCGCTTCGGAGCTGGTGGTTTCGTATGCCCGATGCAAGTTCTCCTTGAAGATGGGGCGGAGGTGGCTGATGGGAACCACCAGGCCCCACTTTGACTTGTCCCCGAAGGGGTACGTCTTCTCCTCCATC
>LGRX02024745.1:0-17678 GCA_001247695.2 Cymbomonas tetramitiformis | reverse complement strand
GGAAGTTTGAGATGAGCAGTTTGTACGTGCGTCTTTGAGCCGCCGCTATGGGGATTCGACCTGGACCGGGCTTCGTTGGCGCAATGTCCTTTTACGGTATAGTTCTTGCCTTGGCCCAGCATGCTACCGCTTCTTGGGCTGGTGTCTGCAGCACCTTCGACCTCGACGACGTCTTCCAGTGCCCCTCGCTCGCATGGCTCCACCGCTCCTTACGTAATTGTGACGTCACGTTTTCCCCACGCCATTACCCTTACGCGCCCCAGCGTACCACCTCCCATCAGGCTTTCAGAATTATGGTTGTTCACACACGTGCGAAGAGGTCCCTCACGAGGGACTCCGACATTGACGCCTCGTTGAGGCTGACGGACGCGGTTCGCAACGCGCCGACGGCTAGATCACCGGCTGTTACGAACCCCGACCCTACTTCCAACACCGACGCCGACGTTGCCACGAGGAAGTACCTGCAGGAGCAGTCCAAGCTTGTGGACGAGGTCTACAAGGGGCGGCTCCATCGGACATGGGCCAAGGGTATCCGCGAGGATATCCTTGGCGACAAGAAGCATTACTTCAGCGGCACGACTGACGCGGGTCTCCTCTCCGACGTGGTGGTTCAGCTGCGTACGGAGTTTGAGTCCGCTGGGCTGGGCCTCGTCTCGTTCGACCTTGACGACCCCCAGGCTCTGGTGATGAGCAAGGTGAACGCCCTGCTGTACGACGTGCTTGGGCTTATCGTCGAGAAGCACAGCAACGCCCACGTCCGGCTTACGGGTACGGACGCGTCTGCCGACCGAGATGGACGGCGTGCGCTGGCGGACATCGTGAAGCGCAGCGTACCAGTGGCGTTGCGGGAGTCCTTCCAGCAGGAGCATGCCGCATTTGGTTATCCCGCGAACGTTGACCCGCAGCCGATTTTGGCTCGGGAACAACGTTTGGTGCGGGATAACAAGGCGGCCGACTGGACACCCACTGAGGCCACCAGGAAGCTCAGCCTGTACAGCAGGCTTGACCCGGTGTTCTACGCCGCGGTCAAGGTGCGTTACCCCATGGTGGCCGACCTCGCGTCGGTTTCCCTTGTGGCCTTGCGCTCTTTAGTCGTCGAGATTTACCAGGCATGGGCGCAGACGGACGTCGGGAAGGCCTTCCTGGCCAAGCCCGCAGGTGGTGACACGTCGGCCCTGCTCACCAGCAGCGAGCACCAGGCGCTGCTGGACAAGATCAACGAGCTGACCGCGCTGGTTCAGCAAAGGTACGAGGCGGCTCCGCCGGTGGTGCAGCGGCAGCACGGACAGCGCCGGCAGCAGCAGCAGCGCGGGCAGTCGCAGCGGGGCTTCCGCATGGGGGTACAATCCCCACCGGCAGTGGGCTACGATCGTGACGAGCAGCGGGCTAAGCCGCTGTGTACCCGCTGCAAAAAGACTGGTAGGGATCTTTACCACTTCTACCGCGACTGCCCTCTTGGCGGTCGCCAACATTCCCCTACTTCCGCCGCGGCTTTCTGCGTACCCATCGACGAGGAGGATGCGGAGGGAGTCCATGCGCTAGCCATGTGTGCTCTCTTCCAGGAGGCGGCAGATGATGGTGCTGAGGCTTTTGCCCGCGCGGCGACGGCGTACGGTCCGCCAGCGGTGCTGTGCGGAGGTGTTGTGGGGGGCGTCGACGTGTCGGCCTACGGCTTCTCCGTTAACGCGGTGACGCCGGTGGCGGAGACGTCCGGTGACGACATCCTGCAGCGGCTGGACGACCTCGCGGCGGAGGTCAACGCGGCGGTGGAGCCTAAGGTACATTACACTCACGCCTCTTTCCCGCCACATGGGGGCATTGCGACGCAGGCTTCGGCTCTGGTGTGTGACGCTGCAGGCGCAGGTATCACACCGGAGGAGCAGGTTCCGGCAGGTGGTGCGGCGGCATCGGCATCCGCCGTGCCGGCCCCTGCTATGCCTGTCTTGGAGAATGAGACAGAGCTCCTGGAGCTCTACGGCTACGGCCCGCCCGTGTCCCTTCAATCGACGCGGGTAACCACCACGGAGAAGTCGGGCGGTGAGTTCGCGGGGGTTGTGGAAACTGTCAACCACGCCGCGGTTGCGCCGGTTGACTTGACCGGCTACGACACCGACGACTACGAGGATTTTGCAGACGGCAGCTTCGCCGTCAAGCCGCGGGCTCCGGCCATCTCGGCCAATCATGCGTCGGAGCCCGCAGCCCACGTGCCTGAGTCTGGTGGTGCTTCCCGCACCTACGGATGTGGCAAGCCGCCATGGGGCTTCCCCGCACACGCGGGCCCGTGGGGATTTCATTACTTTGTCTCTCTCTTTCTGTTGATCTCGATCATGGGAGTGGGAGCTGCCGCCTACACGGCGGCCAATGACATCGACTCTGTGCAGGTATCGGGTCGGGCTGCACCGCAGCCTGTGCTGTGCAGGGGAGACTTATGCATCTACTCCGGTATATCCGAGCTGGACCCCGTCACTCTGGATGCAGTACTGCACTCCCTGGGTGCTGCGACGGTGGTTCACCGGCCGCCTGACCCACTGGAGAGCAGTGCTGCAAGCTACTACCGTGAACATTGTGGTGACGGTGCTCCTCTGAACTTTGACCCCGAGTAGTTTCCCTTCTGGCTCTGGCAGTACACCACTCTGGTGGTGTGCTGAGATGTACTTTGACCTCAACGTGGTCTTCAATTTGGTTTATGCTTTGCTTTGACATCTACAATCTTCAATCTGGTTTGCTTACACAGTGCCTTTCAGTTGTTTAGCGGGAGCTCCTTACCCGTAGGTTTCTGCACTTGTGCTGGCTAGAGGGTTTCAATTTGTGTATCAGAATAGCACAGTTGGATTAGCAGTTAGGTTTGTCACCCTAGCTCCTGCCCTAACCTATCTTAACTTCTCTAACTTACCTGTCAGTCACCACCCACAGTGCTGGGGTGGTGTGCTGATGAAATCTGTATAGGCAGCCCTGACCGGGAGTCCCGGTGCAGGCCCCTATGACAGATTCCTAGGTAGCCAACACTGGACCGTGACTGATCCGTAAGCCTGTGCTGTGACACACCGAGTGTCACAGGTAGCTAGACTCGAGACCGTTCCGACTCCGTGACCGTTCCGGGTATATCTAGCTTAGGGTTTATTTCTTATGAGAGTTTATCTATATTGGTTCACTGACTGTCTGATATCTTGAACCGGGATATTCCAGTATAATATACGAACATTTACGCTGAGAATAATGACAATGTCATGAGTCCGCGGTAATCCTGCAAGCAGGCAACTGTAGAACAGAGGGAGCTGAAATCATCCTCATAGCGCGCCCCGAAAGGCTCATCTAGGTCAGATCAACCTAGGAAACCGCGGCAGGGCAGAAAACTACGCAGAGCGCTAAAAAGGTCGTGCCGGCGGAGAAGCAGCAGAGGAGGTGGAAGTGGAGCGAGGCTGCATCTGTGATGGAAAAAGAGGGCGGAAGCGAGGCGGAGGAAGGGCGGTGGTGGAGGGTCGGGAAGGCGGGGGCGGAGGGGCGGAGGGTGGGGGTGGAGGGGGCGAGCTAAGGTAGGAGGCCGCTTCCCGGGCTCGAGACTCCTTCTGCAAGGCTTCCTTCAGCTCTTGCAGGTCCTGGCTGTTCCTGGACCCGGTGGACTCCGGGGACGACGACGTGTTTGAGCTGTCATCTGAGGAAGTCGGACCAGGGCGCGGGGCCGAGGGTGCTCGACCGGGCTTCCTGCTGCGAGACACTGTACGACTGTGGCCGCTCGGTCTGGGCACCTGGTTCCTGGGCTTTGGGGGTCCCACGGAAGAGGACGAGAGGGGAGCAAACCGGTTTGCCCAGCTCCCACCGGGGCCCGCGGAACTCAGAGGTCGGTGCCTTACCTGACCTCCTAAGGCCCTTATATGACTTCCGGGTGCTGCCGCTAACCCTGGCGGCAGTCACGACTGCCCTCCTTACCTCCTGGAGGCTCATTCCTCGTCTCACTATCTCCCCTGGTCTGCGGACGTTGATGGCAAAGGCGGAGAACTTACACCTCTCCAGGGAGTTGTAAGGGTCCTCGCGCATTTGCTGCATCAATTCCTCGGACTCGGAGACTGACTTCTGATGGACCTCCAGACGATAGGTGCCTTCGGCGGAAAGCCCATGGTCCTTGAACTGGAACCACATCACTCCTGGCAGCGGGTGGTCTTTCCCTAGGCGTTTCAGGCCTCGACGGATGTCCTGCCACCAAGACTCCTGGTCGGAATCCGAGAGGGAGCTGACGTCAGGTGAGGCTTCCGACTTCCTTAGTGGAAGGCGGGCACTCCTTCCCTGGGACGAGTCCGAGCTGCCTGGGGTCGCCCTGGGGAGTCGACGCCACTCACGGAGACACCTCCCGGCCATCTGGGTCAGCCGGTGTCTCCGGGCTCCAACCCACCAGGTGCTCCTTTCCCTGGCGAGTGTCGCTTGCTGGTGCCACGCCATGAAGGCGGCCCAAGCTCGGCGTCGACTATCCTTGACACACAGACTCTGCGACCGGACGACTTGCTGGCTCCACGCCATGAAGGCGGACTCAGCCCGACGTCGGCTGCCTCTGACGAACAGACCCTGAAGTTGGGCGACTTGCTGGGTGACGACCTTCCAGGTCTGGAATGCCAGGTGCCGGAGTTCGCGCTGATGCGCCGACCGGTCCGCCCTGGCCTTTCATGCGACCCATGCAAGTCGCGCGGTTGCGCGCTGACGAGCTAACAATGAGACCCTGGCGCGTCGTTGCACTGACTCCTGCGCCCAGGTGCTCCAATGGCCGAGGGCCAATGCGAGCGCGGACCGACGTCGCTCTCCTTGGGGCAGCTCAACTATTCCCTGGTCCCTACTGACCCTGTTGTACCTCGTGGGGGCTGGGTCCGGAGGCTGAGTCGTGACTAGCGCACTGCCGAACCCCTCGTACCCTGGTCGAGCATACAGCGGGGCCTCTTCTGCAGAGGGGCCACCGTCACTGGCCCGGAAAATCTCCAAGCGCCCTGGGGCACTGGTGGGATTCCCTTCCTCATACCCCACGAGGGGAGAGAGGGTGGGCGTTACCGGTTCCGGCACCGGTTCCTAACGGACGAGCCTACCACCCGCACTCCTGCTGGACGCAGGGGGCAGGGAGAAGGGGACCGTTGAGGGGTTCAGACCCTTAGCAGAGCGGTCCGAGTCCGACTCTGAGCTAGCGCTCGCCGCCGGCGCCGGAGCTCCGGACAACGCACGCTCCCGACGCGCCGTTTGCCGTAGTGTAGAGCTCAACGCGAGCTCGGACACCGGCTCGGCCCCACTGACTCTCACCGGTGAGAGGGTTCTCGGTGGTGAGGCCCCAAGGGGCTCACCCGACAACCCTGGAGGAGGCCTCAGAGGCGCATACACCGGTGTAGCCCCGGGGGCTCCACCGCCGTATTGGCGTGAGAGTGCACGCCGCACCCCCCCCCCTTCACTGGAGCTAATCCCGGCTGTCCGACCCGCCAGGCCTGAACCTGAAGATTTCGCACTGACAAAGCCGTGCCAAGATCCGACTGGTCCGAACCCGCCGGCCGAGCCGGGGGCTGCGCCGGCCCGACCCCGCCTACGACGACCCGACCGACCGACAAATTCTTCACCATCGGAGTACATTATGCTTTTGTGCAATCTAATTGGAGGTGCTGTATGCAACGCGCTGCAACCAACACCCGCCGATCCAGAAATCTACCATTGGTGCGCGAGCACAAGCGGCTTACACCGGTCGAAGCACGGTCATTTCCGGACAACAAGGAGTAGTATCGATATTCAATATTTTCGATAGTATCGATTAATCGAAATATTGTTATTTATTGATAGGAAATTCATAGATATCGAAATATTGAATATTGGTTGATCTCGGCGACCAGTTATTTGGTATTGATCGATGCATGCGCACGAAGCCCCGCGAACTATCGATATTGATCGATGACACTCGAACACCTATTGAAATCGATCAATGAACTCCTAGCACAAACATATTATTGGTTATCAATACGTCATCGATTAATCGATCTTCGACCAAGCACGCACTGCACCATCATTGGCAGGTTGGCACCAACGCCGCTTTCTCGCTCTTTTTCGAAGCTGTGACGAATTGGCGCCCCACCCCCACCTCCAAAAAAAGCAAAGGTGGCTGGTAAGGTTTGTGTAACCTCATTCCTAGCGGACTCGGATGATGATGAGGAGGCTGAAGCTCAGGTTGCCACGGTAGAGCCCGTTATTCAGAGTAAGGATGATGAGCTTGCGTTGTAACTTGAGCTCCCAAATGTACCTCTAGTTGTGGATTTGTTGAAGTGGTATATGGAGAAGAGTTCAGACTTTCCCTCTGTAGCAAAGATGGCACGCCAGTTCTTGGCTGTACCCGCAGCGAGCACAACAGGTGTAGAACGTGCATTCTCTAAAGTCACTAGGATGCACTCAGACTTGCGCAAGAATCTGTCTGAGGGCACTATTGAGCATTCGCTTATGGCGTGCATTAGCATTGTTGAGTTGTAAGTACATTTTAGCTTGCTACCTTTGCCAAATGTAGTTGCAAGTGTTGAAGTGTGTATATGCAATACACACACACATATTTGTTGCAGTGGCGCTACCTATCGATATGTCATATTGAATATTGATATATCGATAGTTAGCATATATTACTTATTTATTGATGAGAACTGTTAAACTATCGTTATCGATTGATCCGGCGGACAAGAAGGGACTAGAAGACTCAACGGACAAAACTACGCGAGATCACAAACCGACCCGGAATTCTAGCAAAAGCTACGCAAAATCTGAAAAAGTTGCGCAGCGCTTCCGCCACAAGGGGTCGAAATTGCCGGAATTCCAGAGCGATTTGGTCCCAGCTGCCTGCGAAGCCTAAAATTACGGACTAAATCCGCATGTGCTTATGCGTGCGTGTGCCGGGCAACGGGCAAACGCGCGCACGTCAAAAAGAAATCCTCCGAGCGGAAGATCCTCAAGCGGACACGGCTCCAAGGGTACCTGGAACCATCAAACGCACCACACCGACGCGAAACGCAAACCCAAGCAAAGATATCCAAGATTTCAAGGAGGCACCAAGGGGCTAGCTAAACTCGCAAGGCAAGGCTACATTTAATCAGAATTGCGCAAGAAATTGCGGAAGCGACGCGGTAAAAACGGACCAATTACCATTTTGTAGGAGGCTACACTCCTGCTTCTTCTCTTTTTTACACTTTCGGGCTTATTGGCTACTGCCTTTATTGCCAGTCCTGTTACAAGGACCGGAGGGGAAAACATGGTGGAGGCGTGTGCTATCGATATATTTGATATGTGAGCGCTTGGAGACCATTATTGGGTGTCAAAGTAATTGTTTTTAACCTACGTTACACATACCACTAAATGTTGGTATGTGATTAAGAGGGTTAAACGGGTGGGGGTGAAATCAATTAAAATCAATCAAAATGGCCAGTCCTGTCACAAGGACCGAGATGTTTCTCACGCTAGCTACCTCCACGAAGGTCCTGTGAAAATTCGGAGACCCATGTTGTCAAGTTCGCGAGCTGCTCTTTCTGCAGTGTCTAATCAAAAAATGATCGGAGGTCATCTTCGCCCTCAAAACATCGGTTGAAGTAGCCTGGGTATACGAAATCCGAAAATGCCACTGTGGTGTGGTTGGAATCCAGTCATTTTTTACGCTACCCATGCTTAATATTGATAACGTAGCATGAATTTGCGACATTGTTTTGGCAAGCGGGCCAAGGGATAATTAGTTCAAGTTCCAACGATGATACGAACCGAAGGGCTCAAAACATCAAGAAACGATGGAATCGCCGAAATGAGACTGGCCCCAGTCTCATTCCAGTCTCATTTTTGGGGGGTCACTTTTTTTGTGGAAATTACACACATTTGATGCACTTAAACATAAAATAATATTCTCGAATGCAAACTTTGAGAAATTTGATGTTTTTTGACGATTTAGTGTGTTTTTCTGCCACGCGAACTCAGAAAAATCACCAAAAATACGATTCTCGACGAAAAATCCCCAAAACTTTTTCAAGTATGTATTTTCAATATACTCTACATATGCTTGATGCATAACAATAAGAACTCCTTTGAAAAATGGATTTTTTTCAATTTTGACCACCCTAAGGTGGGGAAATATCATTACGGGGCCAGTCGTATGGGAAATAACCCTGAAAATTGGGTGGTAAACTATATTGCAGGAGTTTAAAGCACAGTTGTTACGTTATTTTGATGGGTTTGAACTTGGTTACAAGTCCACAATCGCAAGTTGCACACAGGATTAGTTGGATGCATAATTTTGGTGACCGTTTTGGTCATTTTACCCCTCAAACCCTGAAAACCCTGAGTGTTGGAATTGTCCATGTGAAGTTAAGCAACATACTCAAGAGTTACACGGCGCGTTGTCACCGTTTCGAGTTTGTTTTTCCTTATATCATACAAAGAAACCGCTCTAGCGAGTTGGGATTGAAACAGTATACACATGGTAGGAAGATCTGTAAAAAGAAGGATGCCATGTTCAGGGTAAACAAACTTGTAAAAAAGATTCTACTCAGAAAACAGGTTGTCGGCAATAGTCTTTAAAAGCTCTTCCTTTCACATTATTTCTAGCGTGCGGCGCACCTCTGACCCCAAGGTGCACCGATGGTGCATCGGTGATACATCCGCGATGCGCCCGACATTTCCCTTCGTCTCTCCCAAGACTCTCCCAAGACTCTCCCAAGGAAGGTGAACGTAGGGGCGTAAAATGGTTGGTCGCTGGGCCCAAGATGGGCCCAAGATGGGCGAAAGCACCAATGACGCTCCATGCATCCTAAGATCTTTATTACAGCAGATAATCTTACAAAATCCAACATCGCACATGAACAACTGTGCACCAATGTTCGTGCTGCGATGGCTTTGACCTGGCAGGCGAATTCGGAGATCGTGATTATAACTTTAAAACATACGAAGTGGGGGGGGTGTCGCGATGACAACGAGCATCGCATGACTGCGTCGGTTGACCATGATAATGATTAGGTTAAACACGGCCAGTGTCGGCTTTTACAGAA
This sequence comes from Cymbomonas tetramitiformis, assembly GCA_001247695.2. Taxonomy (NCBI): domain Eukaryota; kingdom Viridiplantae; phylum Chlorophyta; class Pyramimonadophyceae; order Pyramimonadales; family Pyramimonadaceae; genus Cymbomonas; species Cymbomonas tetramitiformis. The sequence continues at coordinate 8,658 of LGRX02024745.1, read as the reverse complement.
TCGTGTCCGTTTTTGCAAAATCCGTCCGTTTTTGCAGTTCTTAACAGTGTCAACAACAAATATACACTCCGTCCAAAGACAAATTCGAGCATAACACAAAGCATTTCACACGCACACGCATTCACGCATACACGGTACAATAATATCATCGATATGTGCATAATTCAAATTATGTACTTCTATGATATGAGATGCGTGTCTTTGTATGTTCCATGTTACATGCGTTCCTACCGAGAGACCTTGTATCGCTAGCATCTATGCAGCATCATTCCTCAAAGCAACCTCAAGAGCATCTCCACCATCACTAGGAGCGCTTTCTAGTGCTTCCTGCTTGCGTTCGGCGTAAGCTTTTTTCATTGCTGGCTTAGCACTTAGTTGCACACCAGTCTTTGCGAAGAGATCTTGGCCTTTGCGCTTCTCTTTCACACACACAATCCAGCGCATGCCTTGAACACCCTCGAGCTCGTAAATGAGCTTGTCTTCTTGCTTTTTCGCCCACCACATTCGTCGAAGTGGATAGGCACGGTCAGCAAGCCACATGTCTGGCACCAAAAACGCGCAGAAATCCTTGCAGTGTTCTGCGAAGTACATGATAGCCGCGTCACTCATTCCACTTGTAGGCGGTGCACAAATGACGTTTTGACCCAACACTTTCCAGTTGTCGTGCACACGAAAGATGTTCATAGGGACCCAGCCCTTCACATTTTTTGCTTGAGTGTCACTATCCACTGAAATAAACTTGAATTCGGCCTTTCCGAAACGACTTTCTAAAACTGGTTTCAAGTTTAGATTTATCTCCCCTACATTCTGGGAAAACCAGAAGACGCGTCTTCTGAACGTCTTCTGAACGTCTTCTGAACGTCTTCTGAGACGTCTTCTGGGTCCAGAAGACACCCAGAAGACGTCCAGAAGACGTCTTCTGCGCGCATTCTAATGTCTACCATCTTCTGGTTTCCAGAAGACGTTCAGAAGATCTTCCGGGAAGACGTCCAGAAGTTATCTTATGGACGTCTTCCGTATGACTTCTGTACATCTTCTGAATTCCGGAAGATGTCTTCTTGATATCTTTTAGGTGTCTTCTGTACATCTTCCCGGAAGATCTTCTGGACGTCTTCCAGAACTCAGAAGATGGTAGACATTAGAAGTCGCGTAGAAGACGTCTTCTAGATGTCTTCTGGAATCCAGAAGACGTATAGAAGACATCTTCCGGAATCCAGAAGATGTACAGAAGTCATGCAGAAGACGTTCAGAAGATATCTTCGGGACGTCTTCTGGACGTCTTATTATATATATACATATCATTATACAGACATTAGACGACGTCCAGAAGATGTCTTCTGGACGTCTTCTGCACATCTTCTGGGATCCAGAAGATGTCCAGAAGACGTCTTCCGGAACCCAGAAGATGTGCAGAAGACGTCAAGAAGACATCTTCCGGACGTCTTCTGTAACTCTACCAAAAGTCGCTATACGTATGCGTCCAGGTTACACGCATGCAGTTCGTTGGCAGGATGATACAAATGGAACAAAGAAGAAGGTTTTTTTACAAAGCTATTTATTTACATATTTACAGTTTCAATCATCAGAACCGTCTTCACTGTTACTAGCACTAGAAAGGATTTCCTCCCCCTTCGGAGACCCCGCTTCGGAGCTGGTGGTTTCGTAGGCCCGATGCAAGTTCTCCTTGAAGATGGGGCGGAGGTGGCTGATGGGAACCACCAGGCCCCACTTTGACTTGTCTCCGAAGGGGTACGTCTTCTCCTCCATCGCAGTGAGAAGTTGGGACCCGAGGCCACCCGGCCCGGCGATCTTGTCGCTCGCCTTGAGGCCCTTGCCGTACATCTTCTCCAACCCGACAAAGGCCATTTCCATGCCATTTTGCCAGGCGGACAAGAGCAACGGGGCGTTGTCAAAGCCAACGTCGTCCTTGTCTACGGCCAAAGAGAGCACCTGGGTGCAGTCACACAAAAGTTTACGATCAGCTGCAAATGTCACTTACGTAATTAAAGAAACTAAATACATATCCAGAAGACGTGCGGAAGATACCCAGAAGACATATGTGATATCTTCTGGATATCGTGTATTCTAAGGGTTGTGCTTGCAGAACCATACCTTGATGCCAACATACTCGCCATTCAAGTGAAGGGCGGTGACCGACTTCTTTTTCGCTGTACCCGACTTCAAGCCATGGGCGGCCACATCCTTTGAATTGGGTGGGTGCGTTATCACCCCCGTGATGAGAAGGGGCATGTCCGCGGTCCATATCGCGGACTTCCCCTTCTCGTGGTAGAACCCCGTGGGGAGTATCTCCGGATCGTTCACCAGAGACTCCACCACGCAGTACAATACCACGTGGCTACCCACCTCAAACCCCTCTTCAGCATCCTCCGCCACCGCCTTCTTCTTCCCCTTCGGGTCCTCCGCCACCGCCTTCCCCTTCGGGTCCACCGATGCCGCCTTCCCCTTCGCCTTGTTGTCCTCCGCCACCGCCTCCGCCACCTTCCTAACCTTAGAGCTGCCCGCCTTTTTTTCCAGCTCCTCGATCTGCGTCTTTGACTCCAACTCGAGCTGCAAGCATGCCGCCACTGAAACAGGCATATGTTAGTATGTTATATGTTATACAAGAAGACACTCAGAAGACACTCAGAAGACACTCAGAAGACAGTCAGTCATACTTGCCTATTAGCTAAGCCCTATTAACTAAGGAAGACGTGCAGAATACACTCAAAACGTCTCTGAGGTGTCCTGGTGACGTCTTCTTGGTGAGACAACAAAACAGGTGAAACAGAAATTAATTAAGCAAATTAACGTACCCATCTCATCCTTCGCCTCACCGTCCAAGGCGTCCAAGGCCTTGGCGGGCAGCTCGTGCAGCACCAACCCGTCGATGCTGAGCAACGCTGCCTTTTTTTCCTCGTGCGTTGGGTACTTGGTTCGGGCGTCGGTCTCAATGACCAACGCCTGAATGGCGTCCGTGTGCTTGCGGTAGTATGGGTGGGCGGTCCGGGAGGCTTGCCAAACCCACTTTCCCTTTTCGGTGCCCCTCCCCGACACACAGGTATACACCCCATACCTCCAAAATATTCTAAAATCGCAAATCATGTTCCAGAGGCGCCTGCTCACATCACGAACATCGTAGTCGTCGCTGCAGGCCAGGACTTCCTCCCTGAAGGCCGTAGCCGCAAACGCTTGGTCCGTTACGTTAAGCAGCGGGTCCAGCCGCCCGTCGCAAATCCGCTCCACCATGATGCGGGTGAAGTCCGCTTGGAAGTGGAGCCCGCCCGTCTTGGACAACTTCTTCTTGGACTCCCCCCGCTGGTTTCCCCCACCGCCTCCGCTCCCCTCCTCCCCATCCCTTGCTACGAGCCACTTGATGAAGTTTTCCTCGCTGGCGTTGCCTCCCACCGCCGCGACGAACGACTCAAACTTCTCCTGGAGGTCACCCTCCTTCACCCCGCTGGCATTCTTTCGTTTCAAGGAATTAGACATTTTGTTTTCTGAGTTCTTTAAAAAGTCAAACTGTGCTGGAAGTACGTAAACGGGTACTTTTTAGCGCCGCAAAGATGCCTGGAAGACGGGCAGAAGGTCTTTCGCGTGTCTCTGACGCATCCCGTTCCGTACCCCGGTGATCGTACCGGTATCGAAACGACACCAACGTTCAAACAGTGCCGTCGATCAGCGAGCCCCTTTACCTATCGCGTCGGATCGGTCGAGTGAACTCTAGATGGTTTTTTACGGGAAAATCGAGGACTCTCTGTAGGGAAACGCGATTTTATTGAATATAACTTTTGCCGTGCAGCGAGTTTCCATCATCGTGGGTGCATGGCCGAGTGGTCAAATATGGTAAGCCGAACGCGTCTCGCGCGAGGGTGAGGGGTTCGAATCCCCTTGGAGGCATGGGCATCCACGATACCCCTTGTGTTCTAGCGATATGAGGCGATTACCGCCAACGACGCCGCTAGTGCACAAGGGGCGTCGTGGGTGCCCACCCACGCCTTCATGCCATTTTAAGTTTCTGTAACTCATGGAGACCGTCCGATTAAGACGGGGGGGGTTTGCTGGACCGCAGATTGCACTGTCCGCTGCGCGCGTGATCGACTCTTCGACCGTTGCTAGGAGCGATGGTGCTCTAAAACAAGAGCAGTTTCTTCTACCAAATTAGGCGGCCGTTTTAACTTAGTAACTTTGTACGTTTGACCCTCTCCCGAACAAACCACTTGTTTTTTTGCAATTCTACCTTCACAGTACGGTTTTGCCCAATATTGCGCACCTTATATGTTTTTTTGTTTTTTCGCGATTTTTTATGGTTTTTTTCAAAAAATACAAAAACACCCAAAAAACATTCGGAAGATACCCCAGATATCTTCTGTGCATCTTGTTACCCTCCAGAGATGTCTTTGAGGAAGACGTGTCTTCTGGAAATCTGATACTTGTAGAAGTTCCACAAAACGTCTTAACACCCCTCTTCGGGGCGTCTTCCTCATTTTTTTGACGATCTTCTACGCGTCTTCTAATGTCTACCTAGGCCCTAGGTAGACATTAGAAGACGCGTAGAAGATCGTCAAAAAATGAGGAAGACGCCCCTAAGAGGGGTGTTAAGACGTTTGGTGGAACTTCTACAAGTTGCAGATTTCCAGAAGACATGTCTTCCTCAAAGACATCTCTAAGACAACCGGAAGATGTACAGAAGATATCTGGGGTATCTTCCGCAAACACAGTCAAGAAGACGTCCGGAAGATGTCAAAAAAATGTCTTCCGCGTGTCTTCTGCGTGTCTTCCACGTGTCTTCCGCGTGTCTTCCGCACCTCTTCTGGGTTCAGGAAGACATATATTCCCCGAAGGTGTTCGGAAGATGTACAGAAGGTATCTGGGGTATCTTCCGCAAGCACAGTCAAGAAGACGTCCGGAAGATGTCGGGAGATGTCTTCCGCGTGTCTTCTGAGTGACTTCTGAACGTCTTCTGATTGTTTGTCTTCAGGATGCCCTCCGCACTACCTTGGCCAAGTGTCCTTTGTATAGTGTCGCGAACTTATGCACGAAGCGTCCACACAAAGCACAACCCTCTAGCCCTACTACTAGACAGTCTTACTTATTGTCAGTGCCTATACAACACAAGCTCGACTTTGCATATGCTTCCTTATATGACTGCACAGTTATCTTGCTACTGTAGCTATACAAAATCTCAAAATTTTTGATATCTCTTTATCTCTTCTCACCACTTGTGCAAGCTCCTTTTCTCAACAGAAAAAGACTGTTAATTACAGTTCTGACGCAGTCGCACAAGGGCAAGTCCACAAATGTATATCTTTACAAGCATAAGAATACTGTATCTCATTAATTATCTCATAACACTGCTGTTTTCGCGGTCTCAAGCGAGTCCTGGTTATTCTCGGAATCACTGTTACGAAGGCAAAACAAAAATGAGCGTCCGCTCACTCTCACTACGCCGCCCTACTTATTCTCGTTATCTCCAAACAAGTGTAACACCCATCCGTATTTCCGTATCTCGTCACTGTCATAACTCCTCGCGCGTATCGTACTGCGCGTGTCATACGTTCGTCACAGAGACTGCTACAGCAAGTGTCACAACCCGGCTGAGGTACACGATAAGCCGTGGTTTGTGACAGCTGTCGCGAACTTATGCACGAAGCGTCCACACAAAGCACAACCCTCTAGCCCTACTACTAGACAGTCTTACTTATTGTCAGTGCCTATACAACACAAGCTCGACTTTGCATATGCTTCCTTATATGACTGCACAGTTATCTTGCTACTGTAGCTATACAAAATCTCAAAATTTTTGATATCTCTTTATCTCTTCTCACCACTTGTGCAAGCTCCTTTTCTCAACATCCCCCATCTGTAGCTGCCACTGGTAGCACAGACATCAGACAAGAGCTTGCTCAGCATCTTCTGTCGTAACGCCATCCATCGCGAACTTGCCCATGCTGAAGGTAAACATACCCACTCCAGAAGCTTCTCCTCCTCGCAACATCCTGGCTCTTGTCAAAGGGTTGCGAAACACCATGACCCACATGCATCTTCTGCCAATAGGTCCATGCTCCAAATGCCCAATCACATGTAAACGTCCAGCGTGACACAGCTTACGAAAGTATTGTGCCCTGCTCTCTGTCATATCTGTCATGTAGTGCGATGGCACATGAATACAAGCCACCACTCGGCTGGCCAATACTGCCAACGGCAACGCAATATCCAGCACTGCGAACCAGGGTGAAGTTACCACTGCGTCACACACCCCATACTTCTCCTTCCAGGCTCGATAATTGCTCGGTTGTAAAGCATTAAGGGCTTCGTGCCACTTCAACTGCGGATTCCAATCATTATTCATGACCTTCAGATGAGGCCACTCCAGTGACATAACCTTGCCAATGACACCTGTGCCAGCCCAAGGATCCCATACCTGTGTGATCTTCTCCCAAGTCACCTCGTGCGCCAAACGCCTGACCTCCTGAGGAACTGTCATCACCAACTCTAAGCCCCAATCCAGTTGACTGGCAATCTTCACCTGAGCTCTGCTCAGTTGTGTGACATCTCCTCTCTTCTGCACTTCCTCGGGGCTCATGGCCTGCACTGTGGACGTCTTGCGGAGACTTCTCGCGCGAGTGTGCTGCTCTGCACACTTCCTGCTCAAGATGGTACGATGGCCCTCATGCCAGAATCCTGGCATCACTTCTGTGATCACTCTGCTGAGCTCCTCCTGGCTTCCCCAGGCCACTCTGTCAGGAAGATCCCCCATGCTCCCTTCTTTTCTGAGCATCTGCCGCAAGGTCAGCGCCTGCCATGGGTCTTCACGTCCCGGCCTCACTGCACGATGCGGACCCACGTCTGCAGGCAACAATACCACATCTGATCCCAGCTTCTCTCTCAACTGCAACTCCATGGCCGCCATCTTGTCAACGATTGACGCGTTCACCTCGGCGGCAGCTGCCACCACAGTCCCACCTAAGCACTTGGGACATTGCCAGTCCCCTTCAGGTACTCCATCCAGCGCCGGATTCAGACACCACGTGTGATAACCACGGTTACAGGTGGCACACAGCAACATGGCTGCCTCCCCATCTGTCCGCATACACACCTCACACGCGAGATGCTTGCTGGGAATGGCTGCACTGCAGTCGTACTGGGCTTTCACTTGTAAGTGACATGGCGCAATACTTTGCACTGTGCTCTTCTCCCGCAGCTTCGTGCTGTCCTCCAACACTACCACTCCATCTCTTTGCACCTTGACTATCTTCAGGATGGCTGACTTGGTGGCCACCTCCATGCCAGAGCGCGGTTGTTGTCGTATATACACGAAATCGCCTGCCTTGAACTGGTGCGGCTTCGGCTCGTAACTGCCACTCCTCCTGTGCTCGTACCGTAAAGTGTCGCGGTGCTGAGCGATCTCCAGGTTGCACCCTGCATGTACCATGAGCCTCTTCACGATGGCGGCTCGCTGCAACAGATCATCAGCCAGTGTCTTCTCCTCCTGCTTCCCAAAGTCCAACTCGGGTCGAGCACGAAGATCCGGTGGCACCGTGGCTTCCTGAGCGAACAGCAAGGTGAATGGCGCCACTCCAGTGGACTGCTGCCTAGCTGCGTTGTAGCTGAGTACGAGTGACCAGAGCATCTCATCCCACTCGAAGTCCCGGCCCTTGTCGAGGGCCATCTTCTTGAAGCAAAACTTGAGGGTACGTACCACCCGTTCAGTCAAGCCATTGCTCTCTGGGGAACTCGGTGAAGTCACTCTTCGGTCAATGAGACACTGCTCGCATAGAGCAGAGAACTCACCTTCAAACTCTGTGCCCCCATCCACCAAACATTCTGCAGGCGCCCCAAACACGGATAGGACATGATAGCGAAATGCGTTGGCGATGGTGGCGGCCTCCTTGTCGGGGATTGGAACGCACACGACGAATCGCGTGTAGTGCTCAATCATGACCAAGACGCGTTGGTTCCCAGCCCTCGTGATGCGTTTCGTGGGCCACGCTAAATCCAGGGACCAGCGATACATGAAGGACTAGATCTCCAGCGGCGTGAGATTCGCCTCCTCCCGTGCATAGTGCGTCTTCACCCTCTGGCAAGTCTGGCACTGAGTGACCACTGCTTGCACATCCTGTTTGATGCCTGCCCAGTAATGGCGTTGCCACAACAGGTTCAATGTCCGCCTGATGCCCCAATGGCCAGTCCTCTCATGGTACTCACGCACCAACTGAATCCTGTCACAGGGCTTGGGCACCAGCAGCTCCTTACCACTGATAGTGACCATGTATAACTCGCCCATGAGCTCGTCCCAACGGTGACGCGCTGCCCTCTTCCTTACCCTGTGATATTCCTCCTTGGGCACCTCCACTCTTCCTCCTGACTTGATCCACGCGAGGCATAGCTCGTCCTCGTGTATATCGGGGTATCTTTCTCGGAATGACTCCTGGTTGGTTACGCTGGCTAGCATGGCAACCATTCTCGTAGTGTCGGGCAGCTTAGGCAGCCTCATCTCTTTCTCCTTTGTCACTGGTGCCCATTCTGGGGCTGAGCTCGTCTCTGCTGGCTTGCCTCCAGGTCTTGAAAAGGCCTGCTGGTGACGTGCCTCGTAGCCCGCGAGCTTCATGGAGGCCATCTTCCACTGCCTGCGGCGTGGAACTGCGTCGGCGGTGCCTA
>LGRX02024744.1:0-43506 GCA_001247695.2 Cymbomonas tetramitiformis | reverse complement strand
GGTAAACATACCCACTCCAGAAGCTTCTCCTCCTCGCAACATCCTGGCTCTTGTCAAAGGGTTGCGAAACACCATGACCCACATGCATCTTCTGCCAATAGGTCCATGCTCCAAATGCCCAATCACATGTAAACGTCCAGCGTGACACAGCTTACGAAAGTATTGTGCCCTGCTCTCTGTCATATCTGTCATGTAGTGCGATGGCACATGAATACAAGCCACCACTCGGCTGGCCAGTACTGCCAACGGCAACGCAATATCCAGCACTGCGAACCAGGGTGAAGTTACCACTGCGTCACACACCCCATACTTCTCCTTCCAGGCTCGATAATTGCCCGGTTGTAAAGCATTAAGGGCTTCGTGCCACTTCAACTGCGGATTCCAATCATTATTCATGACCTTCAGATGAGGCCACTCCAGTGACATAACCTTGCCAATGACACCTGTGCCAGCCCAAGGATCCCATACCTGTGTGATCTTCTCCCAAGTCACCTCGTGCGCCAAACGCCTGACCTCCTGAGGAACTGTCATCACCAACTCTAAGCCCCAATCCAGTTGACTGGCAATCTTCACCTGAGCTCTGCTCAGTTGTGTGACATCTCCTCTCTTCTGAACTTCCTCGGGGCTCATGGCCTGCACCGTGGACGTCTTGCGTAGACTTCTCGCGCGAGCGTGCTGTTCTGCACACTTCCTGCTCAAGATGGTACGATGGCCCTCATGCCAGAATCCTGGCATCACTTCTGTGATCACTCTGCTGAGCTCCTCCTGGCTTCCCCAGGCCACTCTGTCAGGAAGATCCCCCATGCTCCCTTCTCTGCTGAGCATCTGCCGCGAGCTCAGCGCCTGCCATGGGTCTTCACGTCCCGGCCTCACTGCACGATGCGGACCCACGTCTGCAGGCAACAATACCACATCTGATCCCAGCTTCTCTCTCAACTGCAACTCCATGGCCGCCATCTTGTCAACGATTGACGCGTTCACCTCGGCGGCAGCTGCCACCACAGTCCCACCTAAGCACTTGGGACATTGCCAGTCCCCTTCAGGTACTCCATCCAGCGCCGGATTCAGACACCACGTGTGATAACCACGGTTACAGGTGTCACACAGCAACATGGCTGCCTCCCCATCTGTCCGCATACACACCTCACACGCGAGATGCTTGCTGGGAATGGCTGCACTGCAGTCGTACTGGTCTTTCACTTGTAAGTGACATGGCGCAATACTTTGCACTGTGCTCTTCTCCCGCAGCTTCGTGCTGTCCTCCAACACTACCACTCCATCTCTTTGCACCTTGACTATCTTCAGGATGGCTGACTTGGTGGCCACCTCCATGCCAGAGCGCGGTTGTTGTCGTATATATACGAAATCGCCTGCCTTGAACTGGTGCGGCTTCGGCTCGTAACTGCCACTCCTCCTGTGCTCGTACCGTAAAGTGTCGCGGTGCTGAGCGATCTCCAGGTTGCACCCTGCATGTACCATGAGCCTCTTCACGATGGCGGCTCGCTGCAACAGATCATCAGCCAGTGTCTTCTCCTCCTGCTTCCCAAAGTCCAACTCGGGTCGAGCACGAAGATCCGGTGGCACCGTGGCTTCCTGAGCGAACAGCAAGGTGAATGGCGCCACTCCAGTGGACTGCTGCCTAGCTGCATTGTAGCTGAGTACGAGTGACCAGAGCATCTCATCCCACTCGAAGTCCAGGCCCTTGTCGAGGGCCATCTTCTTGAAGCAAAACTTGAGGGGGCGTACCACCCGTTCAGTCAAGCCATTGCTCTCTGGGGAACTCGGTGAAGTCACTCTTCGGTCAATGAGACACTGCTCGCATAGAGCAGAGAACTCACCTTCAAACTCTGTGCCCCCCTCCACCAAACATTCTGCAGGCGCCCCAAACACGGATAGGACATGATAGCGAAATGCGTTGGCGATGGTGGCGGCCTCCTTGTCGGGGATTGGAACGCACACAACGAATCGCGTGTAGTGCTCAATCATGACCAAGACGCGTTGGTTCCCAGCCTTCGTGACGCGTTTCGTGGGCCACGCTAAATCCAGGGACCAGCGATACATGAAGGACTTGATCTCCAGCGGCGTGAGATTCGCCTCCTCCCGTGCATAGTGCGTCTTCACCCTCTGGCAAGTCTGGCACTGAGTGACCACTGCTTGCACATCCTGTTTGATGCCTGCCCAGTAATGGCGTTGCCACAACAGGTTCAATGTCCGCCTGATGCCCCAATGGCCAGTCCTCTCATGGTACTCACGCACCAACTGAATCCTGTCACAGGGCTTGGGCACCAGCAGCTCCTTACCACTGACAGTGACCATGTATAACTCGCCCATGAGCTCGTCCCAACGGTGACGCGCTGCCCTCTTCCTTACCCTGTGATATTCCTCCTTGGGCACCTCCACTCTTCCTCCTGACTTGATCCACGCGAGGCATAGCTCGTCCTCGTGTATATCGGGGTATCTTTCTCGGAGTGACTCCTGGTTGGTTACGCTGGCTAGCATGGCAACCATTCTCGTAGTGTCGGGCAGCTTAGGCAGCCTCATCTCTTTCTCCTTTGTCACTGGTGCCCACTCTGGGGCTGAGCTCGTCTCTGCTGGCTTGCCTCCAGGTCTTGAAAAGGCCTGCCGGTGACGTGCCTCGTAGCCCGCGAGCTTCATGGAGGCCATCTTCCACTGCCTGCGGCGTGGAACAGCGTCGGCGGTGCCTAGCCCCTGTGTACCTTTCTGTCCTTGGCTGCACATGCGTTGCAGTCGATCTTCCCAGTCCTGATGGCTGAGGCGTCGCGCGACTTGCTGGGTGTAGCCGCTGGAACTGGTGATCCACTCTGCTAGTTGGGCTCGCACCGGCTCAGCCGTGTCCTCGGAGGTGGCAGCCACCTTGGTGGCTTTCGCGATGGGGATGGCAGCTAGCGTGCCATGTTCCTCCTCCTCACTCTCCTCACTCTTCGGCAGTTTGGTCGTGCTGACCTCGGCAATCGCATACAATAGCTCCATTGCTCTTCGGTCCATAGCAAGGCCAAGCACTCCTGCCAATTCTTCGTCTTTCATGCCATGTGCCGCGCGCAGCTCACCTGCGCTGTACCCCATGGCCACTGCCTTCTCATCCAGGTTAACCTCTCTGGTCTCCCCCACTTCATCATCATCTCCCTTCCTCACCACTGTGCCTGCGCGAGGCGCGCGAAAAGCACGAGAGTTTTGTGTCGCCAAGATGGTTGGCAATACTCTCATAGGCTCCCCTACAACGTTGGCGGTGTAGTGAGGCTTCCTGTCTCCTGTGACGACCCTGCGTGGCTTCCAGCCTCGCCGCAGAATATCGCGCACGTATCTGTCTGGTGGTCTGTCCACCCGCTCCATCACCAGATTGAACTGCTGATTTTGGAACAGATTGCTCCAATATGCTCGTAGACGATGCGCGTATGATCCCGCGCGCGCCGCGTCAAAGGACACCGGCGGGCCCACCACGCTGTTGATGATGGGGAACACCTCCTTCCTGATCTTCGAGTTCTCCCTGTGTGACAGCGGAGAAACGTTTTCCAGCACATATGCTGGCGGTCTCTGAGGCTGCAGCTGTTGCAGCGTGGAGAGGACTCGCACTGCCTGGTAGAAGAGTCTGCTGTGCCTGCCCTCCAGACCAGCCAGCTTGCCAGCTGGTGACAGGTCCTGGCATGGATATCCACACACCATGACCCACTGCTCTCCGCCCAATGCCCCCGCATGTACAAGGTCAATGAGGCTGGTGTCTTCGATGTTGCTGGGCAGTTGCTCCAAGTGGGCTGCCTCGGCACGGAACAAGTCAGGATGACGGCGACTGAGCGCCATGCACCTGGCCCTGGCTACCGTCTGGCTGGACTTCGAGATGTCCTGGTAGAGGTACTTGTTAACCTTAACTCCGCAGCGCAAGAGCATCTCTAGTCCAGCACACAGGCCCCCACACGGCTCATAGCAGACCACGCCCTCTTCTCTGGCTTCCCGGAAGAAGCCCTTGTCAATCACTCTCGTGTCGATCTTCTTCGGCACTTTGAGCTTACCACCCTCCATGGTCTCGTCGCCGTATATCGCTGGTGAGCCTCCGGAATGCATACCCCTGATCGGCCGTACCTGGCTGAGGGCATCCCAGGCGACCCGAGTCAACCTGCCCGAGCACCTGGCCACTTCCGGGTGGTCAGTGTCAAACATGACCCCCTTGTTACACTCCAGCTCTTCTTGGTAGTGTACATCAAACAGTCGATGGACTGCACTGGTCCCCAGCTGCTCCCTGACCATGTTCTCGCAGTAGTTGGCCACCTGAGCTTCTGGGCTTGCTTCGGGGCCAAGTGGTGGCTCCCTGGTCACTTCCCAGCAAATGGCGTCTGTGAAGCAGCGCGTTGGCCTCTCGGCACGCCCCGCTTCCCTGGCTCGGTCCCCTTCACGGTCCAAACGGGCACCAGTCTCGTCTGCGGTGCTGGGCAGTGGATACCTGGATGGCACATCCGCGTTCTCATTCTTCGGACCTGGTCGGTACTGGACCGTGAACTCAAACTCCTGGAGGCTGATGGCCCAGCGTAGGTGTTGACCTTGTAGGTCACCCTTCTCCATGAGTGTTGTGAGCGGCGAATGGTCGGTGATCAGCGTGAAGTGGACCCCGTGCAGGTACTGTCGTAATGTGCGGATGGCCCACACCACTGCCAGCATCTCACCCTGGAAGCTCGCGTACTGTCTCTCGGTTTTCGACAGCGAGCGGCTGATGACCACACAGATGTGTTCTACGCCATTCTCGTCCTTCTGCCCCAGCACTGCGCCAATGCCATGGTTGCTCCAGTCTGTGTAGAGGAAGATGGGCTTGCTGTAATCAATGGGCTTCAAACATCTCCCCGAACACAGGGCATCCTTCAATGCTTGTAATGCCTGGTCCTGATCCTTCCCCCAAGCTCCCTTGACATCCAACACTTCCTTTCTGAGCAGGTCGTTCAATGGTCGTGCCATCTCTGAGTAGTTGGGTCCCATGGGTTCCCCCACCAGACCTTTGTAGTAGTTCATGAGTCCAAGGATGGAGCGTACTCCAGTTTTGTCCTCGGGCTTGGGCAGCTCTTGGATGGCCTTGCACTTGATGTCCTGCGCGCCAATGGTGTTATAGCCGATGCGGTAGCCCAAGAAGTCCACCGTGGCTGACCCGAAGGTTGACTTGCCCGAATGCAGACGTATCCCTGCATCTCCCAAAGTGCGAAGCACGGCTTCCACATCCTTGATGTGCTGCTCAGCGGTGTCTGAGTATATGCACACGTCATCGACGTACGCCACCGTGCAGTGTTGCAGATGACGTAGCTCGTAGTCCATGATCCTGATGAAGGCTGCGGTTGCTCCAGCTGCTCCAAACGGCATGGATGTGTAGCGATAAAGCTGGTTGCCCCACCAGAACGCTGTCTTGTCCCTGTCCTCCTCAGTGGTCATGGGAATCTGGTGGAACGCCTTGGTCGCGTCCAGGGTAGTCTTGAACTTGGCCTTGGCCACGCGCTGGTAGAGCTCTTCTGGACGGTGTGGTAACGTATTATCCTTCAGCGACAACCGATTCGTAGATCGGAGGTCGACGCAGAATCTCGTCGAGGTCCACTGTCCAGTGTCGTGATCCTTCTTCCCCGCAACCACCACGTTGCTGGCGTGTCTGCAGTGCTGCGAAGCCGGCTCGATGAAGCCATATTCCAGCAGTTCCTTGCAGTGCAGGTCGATGATCTCCTGCTCTCCCGGGCTGTACTTCCTCGGTCGTTGGTAAGCTACCTTAGTCTCGTCCTTGAAAGGGATGGCGAAGGTCGCATGTGTCGCGCCCCCATGGTAGCCTTTGATGTCCTGCGGCTTGTTGGCGAAGCAGTAGCTGCACCTCCTTACCACGTTGCGCATCTCCTCCCAATTCTCCTCGGTGAACTCGGGATGTCCCCCAAAGGTGGCATTGAGCTCGGTGTCCAGCCACGCGGCCTCGTCCTTGGTGACCCTGGTCGTGCCCCCTGGCTGTAACGTGTCCAGCACCGTGTGCGGAAGCACCTCGTCCTGCTCTGCCACCATAGCCTCCCATCCGGTGTCCCATTGGCGCGAAGACCTCTGGTCTTCCCAGGCGGTCCTGGTAGATCTGATCGGCGAGCTCGAGCACGTGTCCATCGTCAGCACGCCCTGAGGCTCCCCAGGGGCCACGACGGCCACCCAAGCAGCCACCGCTAGCAGCAGCAAAAGTTTTAAAATTCTGCCGGTACCCACTGGTTTAACTGGAGGGTGAAGGGTCAGTATGCAAGTCAACATCTTCCACCCCCCTTGCATACGGCCCAGGCCTCCTCCTGCAGACACGTAGACCACCAGCGCCAAGACTGATATCACATAGACACAGTGCGCCACTCGGTAGCAAGCGGCAGTGAACTGCAGGCGCTGCAGTCGAGCGGCAAAGCGCGGCTTCTGCATGCGCCGCGGAACAGCGGCCAGCGTAGCCGGCCCGGCGGCCAAGATCCGCTGGGCGACCGCCAGCGCGCGACCCACCTGAGTCTCCAGCGCGGCGAATGTGCCACCATCTTGAACTGAGCCGGAGCATGGCAACCCATGGTGGACAATGTGGGCGCCAACCGTCAAGACGCACCCCAGAGTGCCGACCATGTGTGTGAAGTGCATGGCGAGCATGACGAGGCAGAACCGTATCAACGGCACGTACCACAGCCCACGCCGAGCGTGATGGAGCCCAGCTACCTCAAGAGCGCCCTTGGTCAACAGCAGTAGGTGCCTGGCCAGTGCCAACAGCACTCGGAGAGGCGCCTGTTGATGTGCCCATGGCTCGAGTGGCGTTGCGCGCACGGCCCACAACGCGCGTGCCATGGCTCTGCGGGGCGCCTCAGCGTGGAATGCCCAGCAGGCGACGACCTCACCAAGAAACCTGAATACCTCCATAGCCATCCATACTGCCATCACTGCAAAATGAGGCAGCTGCGGCCAACGCAAGCGCACGAACACCCCCACGAGCAGGAAGCACACCTGAGTGCGCTTCGCCCGCCTATCATTGGCGGGTTGCGTGCCCGGCTTTTCGCCGGGGCTGCTTCTCAGTGACGGGCGTGCCGGGCTGCAGCCTGCCCGGTGCCCCCTTGAAAAGGCCCCAGGGCGCTCTCCCTTCTCCTTTCCTCCCAGATCTCATCATAACTTTGGCGTCTCTGAGGAGCACGCGACGCGCCCATGCCGGCATGCCGACCGCGAGCCGTGTCCTGACGATGAGCGCCTTCCCTGGGGCTCGGAGATCTCCTCCTGCGCTGACCAACCCGTGGTGAACGCTGCTGTGCGGCACTCTCAGTTGGACTCTGCGGGCGCGCTGTAGGATGGCCTGAAGGTCGAGTGCCGACCTGCGCAACGAAGCCACTGGAACGCTCCGGGCTGCTGGGTGCTGTAGAGCTCGGGGTCGATGGCACGTATGAAACGGAGAAGTCCTGCTCTTGTGCAGCTGGAGGCACGGCTTCAGTCTGCTGCGTGCAGATGGAATGTGCCGGGGATCCCAGAATGTCGTTGATTGAATGGTGCTCAGGTCTCTGTGCCATGTTGCACTCCAAGCCCATGGTTGATATCCCGCCGAGAACTCGGCCAGAGTAGGGTGTCGGCGTGGTCGTGGCTTGCGTGCCACCACGACCATCAAGCCCCGGGCCGTCTGGCCCAAGCGTGCTCATTCCCACTCCAATCCTCGCAGTTGCGCGGGCAGTACGAGGTCGCTCTTCATATTCTCTGATGATCGCCTGACGCGCCTGTATCGATTCCGAGAGAGCCGCCATGGTGAGGTGGTTTGCCGCGAGCTCGGCTTCCCCGTGCGCCAATCTGGCAGACAGCCCAACCAGTCTTTCACTGATGACCTCCACGCTGTCTTCATCCTCTGTCAGCGGCGACGGTGTTCTGGTGCGACCCGTGTGAGTGCTCACACCCTCAACAGCCGCGAGGTCGGAAGAGTATCCTGAGATGCTGCCGTCTCCCTCCTCACTTCCTGCATCCCCTCCCTCGATTGGGTCCAGGCACCTCATGAAGTCGTTTCGAAGACGCTCCTGCACCTCTGCCCGACGTGCCTCAGCTAGCAACGCCGGGCCCACCGAGGATGTGAACGCAGACAATGGTTCTCGGTGCATCACCGCCACCCTGTTCCAGGTCTCCCAGCTGCAGCAGTCGAACTTGCGCGTATCTGAGGAGAGGTACTCCAAGGTGAACGCCATGCTGCTGGGTCCCCGCTCACTGTAGTAGCGATTGTCCTCAAAGAGGTAATACACGGCCTTGGACCGGGCGTTGGCACGGGTCTTGAAAACCCGTAGGGTGCCCTGCCGTGGGCCATCGCTCAAATGGTCTCTGGCGATCCCCAAGAGCTGAGTGCGATCAACCAGATGCTCCATATGTTTCTGCAAGGTGCCGAGGAGTCCTCCCGTGCAGCCTTTCGACTGCCCACCCAGAGGCAGGAACTCTTCCCTTCGTCCCACTCCTGCGGAGGAAGCGTACCGGTGCAGGGTCTGGTTGCTGAGTTGCTGCGTGTGCACCCCCTTTCCTCGCTGCGCGAAGGGCTTCCCGAGCTGGAACTCGATCTTGCCCATGAAGCAACGGTACTGGATGAGGAAGACCGTCTGTCCGTGCAGCGCCATGAACTCCGAGATCTCTCCCAGATCCAGCCAGTTGGCTTCTCCAGCTGTGTTCTCGCTGCGAGTGGGCGACTCCGGCTCGTAGGTGCCCTGGAACACTGCAGCGTGGTAATCCAACATGGCAGGGTCGAAGACGCCGTTGGGCCAGGTTTGATGCCGTAAACGAAGCGGTGCTGAAGATGGTGGCGGTGCGGAGCCAGATGGCCCTGCCTCATCCCCCCTGACCGTCCTCGACGTCCTGAGAGTCTTGGATGTGCGCACTGGAGGGTTTCTTCTGGCCCCATAAGTGTCCAGCGCGTCCTGTGCTTGCTCCTCTGTCTTGCATGCTCCGAGCATCACTCTCGGGTTGTCCCCCAGATGCAGGTACTCCACGGCGGCAGCGTTCGTGCTAAACACCTCGCCACTGCCTCCTTCCCCATCTGTCACCGGGTAGAACTTCCCCACCTTGTCCGCTGCGTCTGACAGCGTGAGCTGCGGGATCACTTTCACATCCACGCCCTCCACACCAGTCGCTTCCACGTCGTACCTCACCTTCAGACGAGCTCGAAGGTCAGTGATGTCCACTCGCTGTACATACTTTAGGTGCTGGTACTGCCAGCGCTGGTCCTTCTCATAGTAAAAAGGCAGCTGGAACTCGCCAGTCATCTTGCCCATGGGGTTCATGATGGTGACGCCTTCCATGGTGTGACGTACCATGCGCTCCATGAGATCCCATTGGGCGCGAGTGTGCTCGCTGAGTACGCAGAACTGGCGCGCCACCTTGTCCCACATGAGCTTGCCCGTCACGACTCCTGGGTACGTCTGATGGGTGTTGAGGACCTCCTGAACACTCGCCATCGTGTACCTTTCTGCCTCCCGATGGGCACCACAGTCAGGGAGTGGGACCTGGTCGTTGTCCTTCTTGCCGCTCGGCCTCGTGGTCCAGGTTTCTGAGGGTATCTTCGTCTCCTTGTCAACCTTCTGGTCCACCAACGTAAAGTCGGGCCACAGTAGCTCCGTCTCCAGGATGGTCTTGTATTCTCCACATCGCGGGAACTTGACCCGCACAAATCCTGCGTCCACACCACCTCCATCGCCCTCTTCGCAGAGTGTGCACAGACGAGCATAGCCCGTGCGGTCGATGTACAGGCGCTGCTGAGTCCAGCTGCTCTCCTTATCTTGGTGGTCCCACGGGTTCACTGCCATGCCCTCCCATGGCTGTACGCTGGCCAGCTTGAAGGCAGCTTCGCTCTCGGCCTCCTGCCTCAGCGTGAGGTCTGGATAGCGAGGGTCTGACTGAGTTGAGGTCAGGCTGGCTTGAGTGCGGGACTCCCTCGCATCTGGCTCTTCAGCACTGGACCACTCACCCCTGGTCGCCACATTGGCTTCCCGCTGGCTGCGTGATGATGCTTGTAGCATGCCCAGCATCTGGTCTGTCAAGGACGTACCAGGCGGAGGAGGTTCGTACGTTGCGTTCTCGGCGTGTAAGCTGACCCGCCCAGTGAGCTCGACTTGCATCATTGAGCTGGGTTTCAAGAAGCCTGCCTCCACCATGGACTGGCAGCGCGCCTCGAGCCTCTCCCTCTCATCCGAGTTGAACCTTCTCAGCCTCATCTCCTCTAGCCATGACGCCAGGCTTTCCATCAGCTCGGGGTGGTTTCGCGAGAATGCACAAGGTGCAGGCGAACACCTTTCCCCTGCGAGGGCCAGACGGTCCTCTCCCCTCGTGTCCAGGGACACTGCTTCACGTGGTGGTAGCTCGCAATCATCAAAAGCGGGGGCAAGAGTGCGCGCTGTCGCGGCCTCAACGTCGAAGATCTCGGTCGCCAGGCACACTCTCGGGTCTTCATTCCGCTTGCTCCTTGCATCGACGGGCGGCGTCAACTCGATCAATGGCAACGTGACCTTCTCCTTCATACCCAGTGACACCGCGGCCTCAGAAGTAGCAATGCCTCTGTAGAGGTCGATGGTCAACTTGAGGGCGTTCTTCAGGGGTCCAGTGCCCACCAAGAAGTCCCACGTCGTGTCATTGGTGTAGGTGACGAAGGCGTGGAGACGATGCAGAGTCATGTACGGCGTGCCCGCGGCGAGAACCACATCCACGTAGCAGTACTTCGTGAATTCCGCAGGGCTGCCATCACATCTCGCCACCCTGGCCCCTGTCTCTGCATCAAAGATGGTCAAGCCCAACCTGTTGGCTGTCCCGATTGGGATAATGTTGCAGTTGGCCCCCGTGTCCAGGAGAAGCGCTTTGTACAACATAAGCAAGCCTCCAGAGGCCACCAGCGCCATCCCTTGTGCCAGAGAATCGTTCAGGAGCTTGCATACAGGCTGGACCTGCGCCATGGCAGTGAGCTGTTCCTCTGTAAGGCCACTGAGCATCTTCTTCTTCAATAGCTCGTACGCCTTAGCGTCCATGGTCCCTGCGTGCAGCTCACCCCTCTCGCTGAAGTCTCTCACCCCGTAGCTCTCCTGGACGGTGGCCGCTGCAGCTGTTACACGCACCGTCGTCCTCTCCTTCCTGGGCTGCTCCACCATGTCCTCCGGCATCTCATCCAGAGGAATCTCTTCTTCGTCACTGTCGTCGCCCGACTCCATGCCCGGGCAGTCATCATCCTCATCGCTGATGTCCTGGCAGTCTGCTGCTGAGGCTGTCGGCACGGGGAGCTGGTTGTTCTCAGCCAGTTCCACCAAGGTCTCCACACCCCTTGGAGCTGTTATGCGACCTTCTGCTACGAGTCCAGCAGCTAGCTTGCGGAAAGCTGCTCCCAGGCTCTTGATCACGGAGGCCATGAGCTGCACCTTCCTCTGCATCTCGTCCGCCGCAGGCGCCATGGGCACCTGTGCGTCTGCCTCGTACTCCTCGGGTGTCTTCACTGGGAAGCCCCTCATGCGCTGGGTACTTCCCAGGGCTACTGCTGGAGCCGCCGTGAGTTCAGACTCCACACTCTTGCACAGCGTCTCGGGGAGTGCCCCCAGACCCAAGGTGTTGAGGGCGCTCGAGAGCTCCTCTTCGCCCATCTCCTCGGCCATGGCTGTGAGTAACTCGGTTGGAGGGCCAGACGACACTCCTACCCCTGCGCTGCCATGGTGGTGCGCGCGTGCATCGACGGTGTGAGTCTCCCTCTCCGCGACGCGTGCTGCGACTGGTTCCTCGTCGGAGCCCTCATCCTCGGACAGCACCTGCGACTTCACGCTGCCCGCACGACTGGCCGTCTTCCTAGCAGCCACCATGCCCTGGTACTCTGCTTTCAACGCCTCGGGATTGCCAGTGGCGCTCTTCTGCTTGTCCTCCGGTGGCTGTTTGGCTCTGTACTTGTCCTTCTCTTCGTTGGACAGCTGCTGCCAGTCCGTCACCAGGATGCCCCAGTCAGAGTTCTTGAAGCGGTTCTTCAGATTATACATGCGCAGAGCGGCGTTCTCCGCGTCCCACCACTTGCTGGAACCAAGCCTGCTTTCGTGGAATCCAGCAGGCATCTTGACGTGTTTATAACCACTCCTGCACTGCTCGGGATCGGACTCATGCCAGCCCCCTCCAAAGCAGCGCAAGCACTTGGGCTTGTCGTTCGTACGCACGCCCTCTGCTGGCGGTGGCGTCTTGTTGTAGGAGGCCTTCTTAGCTCTTTCGGCCACATTCACCTCCTTCTTCATCTTCTTAGAAGGTGATGCATCTACCTTCTTGCTGTTCTCCGGTTCGCCTGACTGTGCCACCTCAGAGGACTCAATCTTCTTGATCGAGTTCTTTATGGCCTTGAGGTCAAGGCCATGCTGTCGCGCCTCCCAGGTGGAGTACTGGCAGCCACATCGTCTGGTGATCTCCTGGAGGAAGGTGAGGATCCAAGACTCTGCATCGCCCTTGAGCTTGTCTTGAACCTCGACGATGGCCTCCAGGTCCTTCCAGGTCACCCGATTGGGTGGCGGGAACTGTGCCCTCAGTTGCTCCTTCACCCGCGTCTGGAAGATCTTGATGCGCAGGTTGTCTACGCAGTCCTCGATGAAGGTACGCAGCTCTTCATCGCTCAACACCTTCCCAGTGTTGAGCTGCATTTCCCTGAGCCTCTTCCTGACGTTGGCGTTGTGCTGCCGTACGAAATTCTCGCACATGTCGGCGAACTCCCTCAGGAACTTGGGCCGATCCTCTTCCTTGGTGCCCGTGTAGTTGGGCAGTGTCCCAAGGTTGACACGAGCGTAGTCAGTATACTCCATGTCTTCTTCAAAGATTACTAATGGCTCCTGGGCTTGGGCTTGCAGTTGGACTGGTGCTTGTGCCTCAGGCTGTACTAGTGCTTGTGCCTCAGGCTGGCCACCGGCAGCCCCTTCCTCTCCCTCCAGCTCTGAGAAATGCTGGCTCACTCGTATCGCCCTCTGGGCACGCCTCTCTGCCCGTTGCTGTTCCTCGCGGTCAGCCTTGGATTCCGTTGCTACCTTTCTGGTGAAGAAGAAATACTGGTGTGAAGGCTCTTTTCACTCCACACTTCCCAGCTTACCAGTACGGATGAATCCGTCCCTGGCCTCACCTTTCAGTGCTTTGCTCTAAGTAGCAATCACTGCCAGCATAATTTCGTCCACGACTGGTGAGCAAGGTTCCATCTGTGACCCGGTCTTATATTGGCTCTCCCAGATGTCCAGCAGGGTTGCCTCTGCACTTAGTGTCTCTGGTCCACGCAGTAAGTCAGTAGAACGCCAGCATGAGTCAGGTGACCACAAAGAATGCTGTCGTGAAGATGCCCACTGACAGTCCTGTTTCGCTCCACGCCTTCAGGCGTACCAGTACGGATGAATCCGTCCCTGGCTTTACCGTCTGGTGCTTTGCTCCAGCAGGATGTCACTTCCCGAAATAGCCCAGTACATAATTCTCAACGCCGCAATCATGTTCGTAAAATTAGCAACTGGTTCTGCTGTGACCGCTGTCGCTGTACTTCGCAAGACTGGTGAACTTCGAGTGTCGCAACAGCCTGCTTCACTCAACCTCTTCCAAGGCTTACCAGTACGGATATATCCGTCCCTGGCATCACCATTCAGAGGTCTCGTTCTTCAGGACTGCTGTTGAACTCTCAGCATTACAGACGACATGTCTGTAATAAGGCACATTTTTGTTTTGAAAAAGACTGTTAATTACAGTTCTGACGCAGTCGCACAAGGAGAAGTCCACAAATGTATATCTTTACAAGCATAAGAATACTGTATCTTATTAATTATCTCATAACACTGCTGTTTTCGCGGTCTCAAGCGAGTCCTGGTTATTCTCGGAATCACTGTTACGAAGGCAAAACAAAAATGAGCGTCTGCTCACTCTCACTACGCCGCCCTACTTATTCTCGCTATCTCCAAACAAGTGTAACACCCATCCGTATTTCCGTATCTCGTCACTGTCATAACTCCTCGCGCGTATCGTACTGCGCGTGTCATACGTTCGTCACAGAGACTGCTACAGCAAGTGTCACAACCCGGCTGAGGTACACGATAAGCCGTGGTTTGTGACATCCAGCAGACAGGAACCCCACTGGCCATAGGCTTGTGGCCGCGGTCCGTGAGGCGGCCCACCGCCGGTTGGGTGACAGGAGGTTGGCTAGGAAGGAGCCGCTTGAGTATCAGTTTGTGGTTCGGGGTGCGGTGTTCTGGGTTCGGTCTGGGGGAGTGACTAGGCGGATGTTTGCTACGGTTACGGTGTCTATGTGGGTGGCATTCATGCGGTATGACTGTGCGGGGTCCTTGCGGGTGGTGGATGTGCGGTTCTTTGAGACCCACATGTGCCTGTTCCTCGAGCAGAGGAAGACGGATAAGTATCGGTTCGGCCAGGTGATTGAGGTGGTCAGGGCGGCCCCGGGGCAGGAGTTGTGCCCGGTTGAGCTGCTCCAGCAGTGGGTTGACATTCAGATTAGCAGGGGGGTCCTACCGCATGAGCCTCTGTTCCAGCAGATTGATGGTAGGCGGTTTGCCCGTCGGCCGGGGGAGGATTGCTTGTCGGGTGGTCCTTTGTGGCTACTGCCCCACAGTACTTGAGATAGTACCGAAACGCGTTTCGGTACTATCTCAAGTACCGAAACGCCGGATTTTTTTCCGATGCCCTCCTTTGATATGTGGATGCTACCCTTTATATATTGTTGCCTCAGGGACCCAAACTGAGCTGCCTTATGCGCCATTGGTCAATATATCACGTGTAGCGTTCCCAATGGATGCAGATTGCCACATGGGTAGTACTGTTTGATACATGGTGGTTCTCACTTGCCGTTCAAAAAGATGGCGCTCCTTATTTCGATTTTTTTGAAGCGGATTTGGGAACCAAACCAGCTCGGCAATGAATCAGATTGAAGATATATGTCATAGGCAATGGCACATGCGGCCATGGGCCGGTTGGCATAATGACATTCGTTGTATATACGTGCGAATGATCCACCGCCCTACATGTATGTAACGACCTACCTAGCTATCTAGCTAATCGGCGGGCACACACATAGTACACCATCGATCATCCTTACGGATGCCCTCCAATCATATATCGCATGCTTTTCGTTACACACCACATCCTGGACTATGAAACGCATCCAACGCACCACGAACAATGCCCGAGGTACACATTTTAAAACGAGAGAGGCGTTAGGGCATGGCGCACATAACATTAGTACGTGTACATAACTAGTATGCGAGCGATCGTCCCTACTATGGGTGACCTAGCGTCGTATATCGCTCTAGCGTGTTTCGTAATGCTATTATAGACTACGACAAACATCAAACGTATCGGAAGCGATGTCCTAGGTGCATGTTTGAGGTTCGGAGGGTGTCTGAGCCTAGCAGACAGAGCAACATCAACACTACGCGTACACAACTAGTATGCGAGCGAGCGTCCCTACGGGTGACCTGACATCATATATCGCTTTGATGTGTTTCACAATGATATTATAGACTACGACAACCATCAAACGCATCGGAAGTGATGCCCTAGATTCATGTTTGAGGTCCGGAGGGTACCAGAGCCTAGCAAACAGAGCATTAGTACGCATACACAACTAGTATGCGAGCGATCGTCCGTATGGGTGACCAAGCGTCGTATATCGCTTTGATGTGTTTCATAATGATATTATAGACTACGACAACCATCAAACGCATGGGAAGCGATGTCCTAGGTGCATGTTTGAGGTTCGGGGGGCGCCAGAGCCTAGCAGACAAAGCATTAGTACGCATACATAACTAGTATGCGAGCGATCGCCCATATGGGTGACCAAGCGTCGTGTATCGTTCTGATGCGTTTCATAGTGATATTATAGACTACGACAAACATCAAACGCATGGGAAGCGATGTCCTAGGTGCATGTTCGAGGTTCGGAGGGTGCCGGAGCCTAGCAGACACATCATTAGTACGCGTACACAACTAGTATGCGAGCGATCGTCCCTATGGGTGACCTAGCGTCGTGTATCGCTTTGATGTGTTTCGTAATAATATTATAGACTACGACGAGCATTGCACGCATCAGGAGCGATGTCCTAGGTGTATCTGTGAGGTTCGGAGGGTGCCAGGGACTGGTTGACTGTGTACTGCGGTACGTACGCATAGCGAACATTCGCATTATGTGGACATGTTCCGCATGCCGAGTGTTACATATGAACTAAATGGAGTCCTATGATGGGTTTTTACCGTTATTTGTGAGCGCCAATCTGATTTTCAATTTTTTCATTTTTTTTTTTTGTCGGGGGCACCCTGATTATGTCGGGAAAACGCTATGCCGTGCCAAAAAAGCATACGAGAGTCATGTAGATGCCCTGTGATCTTTCAAATGTCATGTGTGACATATAATCATGATATATTACTTGATTATAGCTCAGACAACTCTCAAAATTGAGGGAGTTACAAGCGTTTGAGTTTGGGTTCGAGTTTGCACTTGGAGGGTGTATTTTGTTTTTAAAGGAAGCCACGGTGGGGATGCGAGAATCGTACGGCGAGGTCAAGAGGATACGAATATAGGCTGCCCACATATAGAATATTCAAGCACACATACATATCGATTTTTGGAGACCTTGAAGTGCACTATATATTGAGATTTCAGATCATTGTGCACGATGGCATACAGCCGTTTACCAAAAAGTCAAGCGTGAAATTTGGGGGGAATTCGAATTTCCCCATGGGTGGAGCTAACACGCGTAGGTGCGGAGGCCATGCTGACCTTCTAGTGGCATAATGTGCAACAAACATTTAGATTAGGTCCCAATGAAGAAACATGCCGATGTATAAGACTTGGGATGACCGCCTACTAAGCCTAATGGGCCTCCGCGTGTTCGGTACTTGAGATAGTACCGAGCAAAACAATTAATTTTCAGGCATTGCACCCCTCGAAAGCATGGCATGTTTACACATGCAAAGTGGCGGTTGTCGTTGAAACCACCATAAACAATACATCAAATGGGTCCTAAATGATTTTTCTACGATGCCATTTAGACCATATAACCTGATAGCATGGCCTACATGATGATAAGCTTCGGTACTTGAGATAGTACCGAACCACGGGGCAGTAGCCATTTGGACTACCAACAGTTGCGTCGGTACCTGTTCCGTATGTTGGCAGAGGCATCGGGGTTGGATGCTGATGAGCTGAGGCAGCTGTGGGACCCAGTCTCTGCGGTCTGGCGGGGCTACGGCTGTGGCGGAGGCTGACCAGGTTTCTGACCACGAGTTCAATCAGTTCGGTGGTTGGAGCTCTTCATCGGCCTGTGCTACTTACAAGGCCTCGAGCTTGGACCGTCGCCTGGCGGTGTCCAGGAGCATGCCCCATGCTCAGATCAGTATGCAGGCCCTGCCCTTTGCCATCTTGGACCCCATTGTGCACTGTGTTGTGGTGATCTTTGTGGTGTTGCACCGGCCGGGTTTGACAGATACCCGCCTTTGGGCTTTGAGGGCCGTAGCTGATTAGAAAACTGAGAGTTTTCTGGTCAGCGGAGGATGACTGTCAGTATGACAGTCATCTGGAGCTGATCGGAAAACTGAGGTTTTCTGATCTGCGGAGGCCTGAAGAGGCCCTGCCTGAACGGTTTTGACAGTTGCCGTTAACTGTGGATTTCTGTGGAGTCCCGCCCGCCCGCCCTGTTACAGGTGATGCCGCATCGGCTACTGGTGGTGAGCTGACAGAGCAGGAGAAGGAGGATGTGGCGTGCTTGGAGCAGCTGGGTGTCCAGTGGGGCATGGAGGCGGAGCCCGCAGAGGGGCAGTTGGCTCAGTAGACGGCAAATGGACTTGCTCCTGCCTTAGGCCGCCTGTAATTGCATGCAGTAGGCAATAGTATCCTCCATGGGGGGCCCGGTCTTGGTGACCTTCATGCTTACTGCATGTTAGGCCTAGGGTAGAAGGCTCTCTTGGGACCTGGTCTGTTATTGCCAGGTAGCATCGGACACGGCTTGTGCGGTGCCTTAGCTTTTGGGGGTTTCAGCCCTGAGAGAGCAGATATTTTCTGATGATTATGTCCGTATGTCGTTTCGGGTCTTATGACTCTTAGTCTCGGGATAGCACCCTTTGGGGTGGGACCGAGTGGGGTTTGGACTTCTGGACTTGTCGTATTTATTTTTATAATCCACACACAGTGCACCGGCCGGGTTTGACAGAAACCCGCCTTTGGGCTCTGAGAGCCGTAGCTGATTAGAAAACCGAGACTGGAAAATCGGAATTGATCGATTTCGATATGCCCCCTTGGAGAATCGGAATCAATTGATTAGCACACCGCATTTAATCGAAATTGATCGATCAAGGATTCGAATTTGAATAATCGATATCAAAATATGGATATCGATAATCGGAAACAATGAATTGATCTTGAATGGCACCTATCCCAAAAGCGTATTGGTTGGCACCGACAAATCGGTGGATCGATCAACCCCAGATCGATGGCCTTCAAGAATCATATACGCTTCTCGCATGCATGCGCTCTCAGCCGTCGCACCGAAGGCGCTTTATACACGAGATCTGTCTGGGCTCTGGCGCTGGCGTCCGGGCTGCGACGACGCGAGCGCGATGTCGACAGCGACGAAAAGTGTGAGGGATCAGGGAAGGATGACGTGGCGGCATTCGTCAAGTATCCGTTGCATTAAAACTGTTCGATCGAAAATGTAGTTATATGATCGAATCGGTTCGATCGGACGACGCGATTGATTTTCTTTGTCTTAAATATGGAACATACATATAATGTGCTATATGCTTTTATATAGGATGTGGAGAATTGTGTGTTTTTTTTTCATTTTCGGACGAGAGGAATAGATGCACCTTCGGTGCGATGAAGACGTGGATGAGTCACAGTCGCTCCACAACACCACAAGTGGATACAGTGTCACAGGATAGTGGATTTGTAACATTCGCTTGGACGTTCTGGTACTTGTCGTGCAGGTTGGTCTCAGCAGTAAACTTTCTCGCTGTTGCAGTACTAACAATTGTGAAAATAGACTTTTGACGCGAAATACACCTTTCACGTTGGGCAATTGTCGTGTGCGCCCGATGCAGGCTGATATATCAAAGGAGATGCTAAAAGGCGACAGTCTCGAGTTCCATAGCGTTCACTTTTACGCAGATGAGCTCGCTTCGTTATGTGATTACAAGAAGCTTGAGTCCCAGTTTAACCAATTTGCTGAAAACCTTGAGGGATGCGATGTCCCTTCTCTAGAGCTTGGTGCCCAGTTATATTCGAAAATTTCAGGAGTTGGCAGTACCAGTCTGCCGGACCCTAGTGCGTACAAGTCCTCAGGACAAGATTTAGTACGACAGCTGATATCCGGACTTGGCTTTCGGATCACTGGTGCTCATCAAGGTGTCAAAACTTCCACCGTGATTCTCACCACTCGCTCGAGGTCGGAAGGCGTTCAGTTTGTCATAACTGCACCCAACAAGCAGCCGCCGGCTAAGGTCTCGAAGTTTGATGCGGAGGACTACAAACATTTTGGCATTGAAGACCTGAATTGTTTCTCCGAGAACCAGGCTGGTCGACAAGGCGTCGCCGTACTGTGCTTCAAAGGCAATGATGTGGCACAGATCTGCCAGCAATACAAAAAAACACACCCCGCGCTTCTTGCTACCGAGGAGCCGCTCGTATACATGACCGCGGGTGGCTGTTTCGAAATCGTGGAAGTCTACGCGTATTACAAAGCAGACTCCTCAACCTTTGAAGCGACCAGCGAGGCCGACTTCGGCACCCGTTTGCGTTTCATTGAGTTTTCTGGATCAAACTGCGATGTAGTGCTGCCTGGCGTGGAGGCTGTCGACGCCACATTTCCGAAGGATGCGCCATCAGCGTGGAACGACCATTGGGTTTCCAACGTCGTCGATCGCAAAAGTTTCTTAAAGACCCTAGACGACACACTGGGATTCACGCCAAAAGTCGATTTCAATGCTGGCGTGGTGGCCGCCGGAGAAGCCATCATTGAATCCACTGTTTGTGGAAACACGCCGAAGGACTTTGCCGCCACTTCAATAACGGAGGTGCTTCAGAACCAGCAGCAGATATTCCTTCCCATTAACAATGCGCTTTCAAAAGTAGGCCATGTACATCTTTACCTCCAAGAGATTGGACAGGGCGTGCAGCACATTGCTTCTCGCGTCCAGGATCTGCCTTCGTTCGTGCAGCGGGTGAACGACTACCGGAAGATGACTGGGGAAGGAATGACCTTTCTGAAAATCCCGCAGTCGTACTACGGCTTCTTCACTCCTGAGGACCTGGCCAGCATCGACGGCGTGGACGAAGCAAGAGCCAAACGGATATATCAGGAGCTGAAGAGTGGAGATTCACCCATATGTGGTCCGACTGGCGATATCAAGTTGGACGTTACGGAAGCCGAAATATTGCGCGCAGCGCCCTCGGCCACTGGCGATCACAGTGAGTCCATCGTTACGGCAGTGCGCCGGGCGCGGTACAACAACCTGTACTCGCTTCTCGGGGACAATTTTTCAGAAGAATCGTATCTAAAAATCGTCCGCAATCACATTCTTGTAGATATTCAAGCAGGGGACATCCTGTTCCAGATCTTCACAGCCACGGTGCTGCAGCGGGAACCAGGTCTAGAGGCGCCCTTTCTGGAATTTATACAGCGTGTGTGCTCGGAGAAGAAAGGTCCAGACGGCAAGAGCTGCCCGCTCCGTCCAGGTTGTGGCGGCTTTGGAATCCGCAACTTTCTCACGCTGTTTCTCTCAATCGAGCTCTCCAAAGCGACTCTTGAGGCTGAGAATTTACGCAAGGAGGGAAACGTTCCTGCGGCTATGTTATTTGAGGAAATGGTGCAGGTGTTTACCAACCAGCTGCACGTTTCGAATCCTGTGCTTACAAAGATTGCAGACGCCATGACACTAGAAGCTGACTCTCTGCAGGAGGCAAAACATGCGAAAACAGCAGAGGCAAAGGCCAAAGCGTTGGCATGTGCAGAAACACATCGAACTGAGAAGGAGGCTGGAAACCTTGAGCTGCAAGCCATCTCTGAGTCACACAGGTTGCAAATGGTGGCACTTCGGCAGAAAAATGTCTG
Organism: Cymbomonas tetramitiformis; assembly: GCA_001247695.2. NCBI lineage: Eukaryota > Viridiplantae > Chlorophyta > Pyramimonadophyceae > Pyramimonadales > Pyramimonadaceae > Cymbomonas > Cymbomonas tetramitiformis. Next base: position 22,441 of record LGRX02024744.1, on the reverse strand, counting down.
AACTGTCATAAACGAAAGCAAGGAAATAGATATCTTACAGATACCCATTTGTAGAAGTGGGCTTGCACAAGTTTTTATTTTCGGGGGCCAGGTAGAAAACATAGGCGGTGCGTAACTTGAAGCTATTTAATGTTCATCCTTACTTTTTGTTTGCGCTTGCGTGCATACAACTTTCTTGTGAATATGTTGCGCGTTCCATTGAAGTCAATCTACAAAAGAAAATAAAACAATACTCGGGATAGCTGCTTATTAGGGGAGCGCAAAGCTTATACAGCAACAATTTGGGGGCCGGATGGAAGCTTGTGCCGATAGTGAGAGTTTCCACCAGTGTTATTCTGCCGCTTCATTACCCAAAACAGTATAGCTATCACGGAAACAAATATTTAGCCGGAAAAATTCCATGATGGGAGATTGAAATGTCATAACCGGTGACAAACAAAGTGCGGCGCCTTCAGGAACGTTTTGGGGGGCTAGATGGAGCTCGCGTGCACCGTACCTACGTGTGTCTTCAACTTGCGGTTAGGTAGGGTGCAAGCGAGTCCACCATCGCTTGCGATGACTAGATCCAGCCGTTAGAGCCCTCACTCATACCCTAAGCCGCTTCAAGCCGCAACCTTGCGCAAGGGCGCATTTGGTTTGTCCCATGGTACACACCCGCACAGGGCGCAAAATTTGGCCCAATGACATGTTGCGCTTAGGCTCTTCGTGCTTAATGCACCGAGCGCTTGTGCACGAGCCTGAACCCTAAGAGACCCGAAGCGAGTAAGCGACCCCAATGCGAAGCATTTTCCCCGGTCACGGTGGCTTATACAGTGGTGTACATTTCTCTGTATTGGTACACAGCTGCGGTAGAAATTTCACTTTCGCTCTCTTCGGAGTGAGCTGGAGCGGAATGAAACGAGCAGCGAAGAATTTGGCGATTGAGAGGTCCGGATCGATTTTCGATCGATCGGGTTGTCCGCATCGGTTCAGATCTCTCGACCGTGGAAAGTTAAGCCCTCAAGACCAACTGTCCCAAATGTCAAACATTGCCATTTCGGTTGCGCGCTGCTTTCATGTGTTGGGATAGATATGCATGCGGCTGTAATAATGCCTGCTCTCACGGAATCCAACAAAGTAGCAGATCATCCTCGTTCTCTCCCCATGCATGCATTCTTTCGACCCCCACTCTCCCTATAATATCTGCGTGCAGTCTCAGGTAACGGGGGAAATTTGTCGCCACGCGGGGTTTTCTTGTCGACAGGGGCTTTTTTGTCGCCAGGGGCTTTTTTGTCGCCATGAGGGAAATTTTGTCGCCGCGACAAAAAGTCTCACGGAGGAAATTTTGTCGCCATGAAAACAAAAAGTCCCACGGAGGGAAATTTGTCGCCATGACAAGGGAAATTTTGTCGCCGATATGTATATGCATGAGCTTGGGGCGAATTCAACTCTGCGTGAAGATAAGTAAGTCGTCACATTTCTACAATAAGCTAGTAAGTGATGTCAAGCATTTAATTTTGTTGAGGGGCAAGACGATAATTTTACTAACGGTAAGAAAGACACCTGGATTATTGCTCACAAGTTCAAACTGTGAATAATAATAAGGTGAGACAACGAATACGGCGATACAGTATGGTTAATTAATACAAATACAAATTCAAACAGTACACCGGTAGATAGTCCCCACTAAAATACTGCATACTAAATCAAGGAGTGAATGCGGGAAGATAGCATCATTACGTGAACACTTACAAACTCTTAGCAGCTAATGTGACTCTTCTAAGCCGCAGATTCTAAGGGGCTAATGTAGCTCTTGTAAGCAGCGAGTTCTAAGCAGCTGAGGTGCGTAAACACATTCGCAGACGCACGCAGTCTGGCAACCGGCAGTATACCTGCAAAATTCGTTGAGCCGCGAAGTCAGCCAGGACGTTGGGGATCGAACCCAAGCCGACATACAAGCTGTACGGACGTCGCCCTCATTCTCATTATGATTCAAAGCTGAGCGCCTAAGAAATACGACGATTGCCTGTAGAATTGACACGCGGAGTCAGACAGAGCGTTGGGGATCGAAACCAAGCCGACAGACCCAGCTGTACGGACGTGACGGTCGAAATGAGACCCAAGCCGAGCGCATAAACATAGAATTTCCCCTACCGTAGTAGTAGTTGTCAATATCAACCATTGAGTTAATTGAAAATCAACTGTCAAAAAACTATTTTATCTCAGATAAAACCTGCGACAATTCTCGCCAATTCGTGCAGGCAGCAATTGTCACGAACAAAATAGATATATGCAGGTGATCGCTCCTTCGAGAAACAGTGTGTCAGTATGGTTAACGTGAAACGACAAAATGCAGAGCTCCAAGCACGCTGCGTGCGCGCCCATGCCTCGCTCTCACGAGCGGGACTTGCAGGCGTTGCAACCTGTAGCAAAAATAAGAGGGAGAGTGGAACATACAAGAAAATTGAAAAAGAAAATCAGGTGCGAGAAAGTAAAGTAGAATAGATGGCTTTCGCAGCAAAAAGAGGAGGCAGGTGTGCCGCCGCTGTCACGAAGCTATTTGAAAAGGACCGGTACGCGATTGCCACAGGTAAACGGACTATTAGACTGCTGCCGCGGCTCGTTCGAATGGAACCCAACGTCGCATCACGATCAGAACATATTCTGATTGGCACTTCGTTCATCTTGAGCGCAGGTTAGAATGCGGTCGGGTGTTCTCGGTGTCACGTGCTCGCGTCGGTAGACGAACGGCTGGCAATGATGCTGTCAATTCGAATTGTGTCGCCAACTTGACGATGGCCGATGCAGAATTTCCTGAGAAAAAATGACAGAACAAGAACTGAAATGGAATTTCTAAGGGTTCGGATAATTTTTTCCCGGAAAATTCTGCAACCAACCTGACATTCCTGCAGCCAACCCGAAAATTCTGCATGGCGACAAAAAAACCATTATGGCGACAAAAAGGAGAGGGTACCTGCAATATCTGCCAGAGCTGCAGTGTTGGACCTCGTACAATTGCAATTGCTGGCGCCTTCTATCGCAAAAAGTTTCAACTGGCACCGCTTGGGGGATTTTGGCGAAGCTCCAACCTAGGCTGCCCGTGCTCCTGGGGAAGGGTGGGGCAGCACAGGACATTCCATTGCTGCCTCCCCTAGACTCTGATTTTATCCCCCGGCCCCCAGACCTCGTCGATATTTTTCCCCCATATATATTGTTGGACAGGAGTGCCCCACACGCGGATACAACCATCATGCGGGGCGGGGCGGGCAGGGCAGGGCAGCGGGCGGGGCGGGGCGGGGCGGGGCGGGCGCGAGGAGCGGCTGGTACGCTTCATGCTATGGGTGCATGAGAGGGAGTCGCGTGGGCTTGATGAGCGTCATCGGCGTTGCTGGTGCACTCCCACCATCGTCGCTTTTCATGATAGGCTAAAATTTCGGGGTTTCCTCGTATTTTAAACACGCAAGTTTGTTGGGATTTTGGTAGTGGTCGGAGGGTATTTATCCCTCCCCCCCGGAGTCAAACTTCAGGTTTTTGTGGGGTCAAGACCTTCCCCGTAAGACATCATCTTGCTGCCCTGGGGTTCCATCCCCCCCCCTCCCTAGGAGGCAATTTTCATCAAGATCTTCGAAATCTTAGAGAGCATCACATATGCGGGAACATGCCTAAACGCCGCGATACAAATACCGCGATCGTTTGTTCGATAATAATCCCGGTTTACAGTCGACAAGATCGTTTCTTCGATTACCGCATGAAAAGGAGAATGATATTTGGCAACAGAAAAAGAATAATAAAGGACAGAGGGGCCCTGCAGTGTTGCCAGAACCGCGGTCGCCGTCTCGATGGCTTATACGCTGGTTTATGGCGGGGAGGACGCAATATAGTGTCGCCAAACGCAGTATATATATGTTGCTTCGCCAATACGGTACTAATGATCCAAAGCTCCGGTAGGTAGTTGCTTACAGGACAGGTGCCACGCGCACGTGTAAAAAGTGGTGCAAGGACTTTCCCGAAGTGTTTGTTCATGTTTATTGCACTATGATTGTGCAACGATAGCATGGGGGGATAATTCATAGTAGAGTGTAGTCGTAAGTAATGAACGAGTCTTGCTCGATGACATGGAATGTCATATGATAGTCAGTAGGCTCAGTACAGGGTGTGCGGCAGTTGCAGCTCAGTGACACACGAACCGATCATGACCGATGTCACATTACAAGGTTCGATTGGGTTGCTATTTAAAAGACTGTATGTACAAAAGACACTGCAGTAATGATTATTCAGTTAAATAGAAAGTCGATATCTAAAATTCACACCCCCGACGTCAGCAATGTATGAAATGTGCAGCGCACATATGTGAACAAACCTAAGGTACAGCAAGCCTAAAATATATCTTAAAAAGTGAAATCTGCGTATGATCGAACGCGCCTGCGGATGCTATTACTATAGCATAGTGAAGCAAGACGGCTTACGTCCCAAAGTTATTAGTCCGGAATATTGACTATATACGTTTGACACAAAATATTGTCAACAGTGGTGGTCATGACACACTGCGTGACAATGTACGTAAGCGGCTGCGCGAGTCAGGTGAAATCACATGACTACACTCTACTGACTATAGAACACCAAACAGTGGTACCCCAATCGCATTCTAGGTACGGAAGGTAAGCAAACATATTCAAAATCATGAGTCAACCAAAATACTTTTCACGCATAATATGCCATTCGCTTTGTGCTGCATGTATACCTGTGATTGGGGATGGGTTTGAAACATCTGACTCTGAGATATGCGCTTTGTATGGCGGTCGAAATCGTCATTGAATATATATCTCATCCATTTATTCAGTTCACGTTATTTTTACAGGTGGTTCTTCGTTGTTAGTGTATTGCATTCCCTCATCCTCCCGATGACTCTCTAATCTCGCAGCCTGAATTAATGATGCAGGATATATATCCTCAGGTGTCATAGTCAACGAACTGCACATCGATCGCTCATGATATTTGCCATCGATCACCGACAGCAGTGAAAGAATGTTACACGCATGCCAAGTAATATATACAATCAAATTTCAAAGGACATTTGCAGAGATTATGACCCATATTGAATCCTTTGATTAATCCGAGCGCTCTGTCTTCCCATATATTTTGCTTGATATGTGGCCGCCCGACCAAGCAACATGAAGTTGCAGCAGTCAGCCCACAGATGCATGCACTTAAAGGGATGCTGTGATCAAAGTGAACTGGAATATTGACATCCTCATATTAGCGAGACGGATATGGATATCCGTTCCCTGTATGTGCATCCATCACCCAACCTTAGTAGAAAGCGCCAAATATCACCAAAATCAATCGTTTGATGAACATGTAGAAGATGCACGATACATAGGCATCTTGCTCAGCACTGATCGCAAACTGCCTATTTTATCCCCAGCATATTCATACTGTGAGTTATTACATAGTTTTGAGTATGTCTAATGTGTAATGTACAAGAATGCCGCATTCCACGCCTTATAGTACATATGTATTAGCCAGGAGCGTGTGCGGCCATGTTGGTACAGTTATTGGATACATACAAAGATTGGGGCATATCATGTAGCATGATGGTGTGCCCTGCCCAGAAGTTATGCATCTCCCACAACTTCGGCCCACAATAGCATCCGCCAGGATGTTTTTCCAGTTTCCATCTTGAAACATCAACGAGAGCTCGCGGCGTATACTCGTGGCAACACGCGGCGCCCTCCCATACCATACGTGCACGTGTGCCATGGCCCAGGAAAAGGCGAGATGGTAGATTGATGGCCCAATCAAGTTGAGCTAGCCGTTTACTTTCTTCCTATCACGTGTGGATTGATGCCCAAACAAAATAACGGATGTCGTAGATGATTTCGCCAAACGATGCGAGAGTTGTAGGTGAGAGGAAGAATTTGGTCTCAGTCTCAGTCTTTCAGCACTCGCAAAATCAGTGGCTAGTATCTTTAGACTGAGATGGTGTGGCCTCCATGGTGCAAGCGGAGCAACCGGCGGCTGATTGTCCCCCCTCCCCCGCATCCCCACCACTGAGTCTTTAGGACTGTCCAATGCCACTTACCCTCACCACCACCCACTCAAATGGGGAAATCAGTCAGTCCCAGTGTAGCATAGTTTCTTGAACAGACTTCAGTATCGTGGCTTCACGGCATCTTGCTCCCGTCAAGCTCGTGGCTTCACGGCATCTTGCTCCCGTCAAGCTCGTGGCTTCACGGCATCTTGCTCCCGCCAAGCTCGTGGCTTCACGGCATCTTGCTCCCGTCAAGCTCGTGGCTTCACGGCATCTTGCTCCCGTCAAGCTCGTGGCTTCACGGCATTTGGTTGCATCCTTTTCCTTGCTGAATGATTGAGATAAATATGAAACCTTTTTTACCACAAATATTTCGACCGCATGGAGAATTGAAAATTCTGCCATTGGAAATTATTTGTGTTCAGTCGTGAAAAGGTGTAGTAGCGCCGCAGAGCTGGCGCATCACGCCGTGAGCTGGGCACTTGAATCAGAGGTACACCACGTGGCGAACATGCCCGCATGTGCACGCTCGACGGACGAGTTCACGCCCACTCTTTGGCGATGACACAGTTGAGCTAGAGGCGCCTCTGACTACTCCGCACAGAGGCGTACTGTCTTGTTGCACTGCGATTGCGGACATGGCAGAACCAGGTACCGGCAGGAACCACCGGATGGAACCAGCAAGAACCCCCGGATCGAAGAGGCAAAGGTCTGCTCCTGCGCTGCCGGCGTTGAACACCCGAGAGAGGAGATGAGGAAGCGCCTGGCTGTGGAGCCGGCTGTGGGTGAGATGGAAGATGTTTCCGCGTTTGCCTGTCATCGCCAAGACGCATTTCATCCGTCAGGCATGGAGGCTCTGGACGGTATGAATGTGAAACATTGTTGCGCGGAATGCCGGAAGTGCATCCCAGTGATTGTGAAACTGGCGAAGCTGCACAGGTCGACTGAGGTGTGTGTGTGGCTTGGCTGCACGGGCGAGACGCGCTTTTAAGCACCGCCGGATTGACGCAGAGTGTCCTACTGACGTGCGCCATAGGGTACAGTACGAGAACATCTTGCAGGCGGGCGTGCAGGCTTCGCTGGATGAGAAGTCTTCGGACAAAATAGAGGAAGTTGTTCTAACCCCTAAGAAGCGGATGGAACTTTTTACAGAAATAGTCCTTTTTAGAAATCTGCGCATATTTGCCTGCTGTTGATGCCAACGTGTGTATGCGCCATGTGTATGTATTGTATGAGCATCAAATACGCGTACCTGACCTATAATGAGCACTAATTCGATTGTTGAAAAATATGGAATATCCCACCAAAGTTTTCTGTGTTTTTGATGCTTAAAAAAATGAGAATTCTCCAAATTTTGCCTGTATCTCTAATGGTTTGCACCGTGATGAAAATGCAGACACATGAGCATTTGTCATGTTCAAGTACCCCCGCTCGATAGCATGCTTGATTCCAATGTATTTTGTTCAAATACACAACAAAAAGCGGTGTTTTTATAACAACACTATAAATTTGCATGAGATTCGTGCTCCAATAGGTGCAAATTCATGAATTGTCGTCATTGAATATACGTGTGCTATATATATGACCGACGCAGGTCCCCAAAACCATTGGGTGGCTGTGCAAACTACCCATGCACATCCCTTTCGAAACCTTCGTTGGGCCATGCCAGCGATGTTTGGGCATCATCTTATACAATGTTGCACACGCGGAGAATAAAATCCGTCCGTATATGGCACAAATCGCTTCTTAGGGGTTGAGAGAGGAGAAAAGCCTTGTTGGATGGCGTCTGTGCTTTCTGCGAGGAGGAGGAAGGGCGGTGTAAGATAGGAACGCGGATTGTGGTGGTGTTTTTGCGGTCTGTTGGACTAGACGTGACTAGTATTGGAATCTGCAGTGCTTGCTGATCAGTCTGGTATAAAGCATGACTGTCTAGGCCTTGTGTAGCAGTCAGAATGCTCAAACCCTGAAGAAACCCTAAGAAACCCTTAGATCTAGATCTGTAGATATGCTGAACTAATCGTAGCCGTTAGATCATTGATGACCATCGGCAAGTGCGTATAGTTCATAGCAAATAGTTCATCGGCCCACATTCTGATCGTGGGCCGGTACTCAGGCGTGTCACTGCGGTCGGTATGAACACGACAGTGACACGTAGAACTCAAGTTCGTGAACTTTCACTTAGTTCGCCCAATCAGTAATGATTGGGCGCTAGAGTTCGCTAGAGTTCGCGGCGTTTCAAGCTGCAAACGGCTTTATCATTTGTGAATGAAAGTTTACGCTCGCTTTTGCAAACTATCCACCGCTGAATTCCAACAACTAGCACCCCTTGTGGAATTGGTGTAACAGTGAAGATTCCAGATGTTGATGAGACTCCTACACATGGAACGCCGGGACGCGAGCATCATGTAAAGAAAGGTGCCAATGAAGACGGGAGAATTCTCGGCGAAGCTCTTGGTTTCCTTTACATTTGTAGGGATGAGTTCACCATGCTACGGGATGTCAGATAAGGAGACCTGTTGGTCATGGAAGATGGGCAGCCGGCGGGTATCATACATCATCAGGGGCTTCTGTCTCTAGTCGTTTATATATAAAAGAATGGCGGCTCCTAGCAGTATAATTTATTCACTTATGAAACAGGGGGCTCGGCTTTAGACATTTGTACAAAAGGAGGCCTCTGACTCTAACAGGCGTTTATAAACAGGCAAGGCTACCAGCTGATTCGCAGCTGCTGAGCTGGCATCGAGTGTGTGTGTGTGCTTCTTTGGCATCATACAACAAGAAAGGATTGGGCGTTTGTGTATGCTTATCCCTGCAAATCCTTTGGCACCCTGTAGCCACAGGAGACTGCACTATGTACCCACGCCGGGGATCAAAGGATTCTGCACACACTTCGGGACACTCATCCGGATTCTCCGGAGCTCACTAGTGAAGAATGGGACCCCCTAAGCCTCGCTGAGCCACCCGAGTCCTTCTGCAGCTGCACCGCCAGCGCACTGCTTAGCGTGTGTATGCGTATCCTTGCGACTCCTTTGGCACCCCGTAGCCACAGGAGACTGCACTATGTACCCACGCCGGGGATCAAAGGATTCAGCACACACTTCGGGAACCTCATCCGGATTCTCCGGAGCTCACTAGTGAAGAATGGGACCCCCTAAGCCTCGCTGAGCCACCCGAGCCCCTCTGCATCTGCACCACCAGCGCACTGCCGCCTTGTGCCTGAAGCCGGTTCATCCCTGCCCCCCGATCTGCGCGAGCCATATCTCCACCACCAAGCCCACGCGCAAGACCACCCCTCTGCTCCCTGAGCCTCACTGGGCCACCTGAGCCCCTCTGCGGCTGTCCTGCCGGCGCACTGCTGCTGTGTCTCTGGAGCCGGCTCACCTCCGCCAATCGAGCCACCCCTCCACCACCAAGCCCACACCCCACATCACCCCGCTGCCCCCTACAGCCTGGTCTCAAGAGAGCTTGCCCACCCACGCCACGGCCAGAATGCCCAAGCGCTGTCCCAAGGGGCTGAGAATGATAAACTGGGTTGCCCTCATCCAAACTTGCGCATCCGCCATCGACTTGCGCTTGTAGCCCTCTATGCTCTATCCCCAGCACCAACTCCCCGTGACTGGAGCCCTTGCGCTGATTGCCTTGCGAGGTGGCCGCGAACTTGAGCTATGCGCTCCACACTTGCGCTGTAACTGTCACGCCGCACTGTTCCTACTTGGGGTCCCATCCCCATATGCTGAGCGTGTGTGTGTGTGTGTATGGGAATCCTTTGGCACCCCGAAGCCACAGGAGACTGCACTATGTACCCACGCCCGGGATCAAAGGATTGTGTGTGTGTGTGTGCTTGTGGTGTGCAATGGATATCAACAGGAACTGCAAGCTGGCATCAGAGTGGCATGGTTGGCATTATTGCTGAGGGACATACAGGCGGTCTGGGCATTTGGTAGTGGCGTATCCTATAGTGCACAGGTTGCGGTAGCGGCCGGCTGGAGTGTGTCGCGTACCCTATAGTGCACAGGTTGCGGTAGCGGCCGGCTGGAGTGTGTCGCGTACCCTATAGTGCACAGGTTGCGGTAGCTGCACAGGTTGCGGTAGCGGCCGGCTGAAGGTGTGTCGCGTACCCTATAGTACAGATTGAGGTAGCGGCCGTCTGGAGCTATGTGGCGTACCCGATAGTGCACAGGTTGCGGTAGCAGCCAGCTGGAGGTGTGCCGCGTACCCTATAGTGCATAGGTTGACGAGCGGCCAGCTGGAGCTATGTGGCGTACCCTATAGTGCGCAGGTTGAGGTAGCGGCCGGCTGGAGCTATGTGGCGTACCCTATAGTGCACAGATTGAGGTAGCAGCCGGCTGGAGCTATGTGGCGTACCCTATAGTGCACAGGTTGAGGTAACGGCTGGCCGGAGCTATGTGGCGCGGAAGTGGAAAGTCTGCAAAGCGGTGCAGGACAGCTTGGAATATTTGGGCGTTTGCGCTGCTCGGCGAGATGCTGTCACCCACACCACGCAGCCCACATCCACATCATTTCACTGACTGCAGGGAGCTTACATCTCAATCGCTAGGTCCGGACTCTCGCGCCGCCAGCCAAATTCATTTCGCTTTCGCGGCTTTGCTTCTTGCACTTCTCTCTACAGCACCGATCCAAGAAGGGGCAAAGGGAGAGAGAGAGAGAGAGAGAAAGCTGTGTCACCTCCCTCAGTGTCATGTGAGAAGCTTTGGCCTATATTTCCATTATCAATCTTTGCCAAAAGGCTCATATGGGTGGGTTAGCATTCATTGCACGACTCCCCGTTTTTGCTTTGCGTGTGGTGTGAGAGGAAGTCTATACACAAATACTTTCTGTTTGTCGAGCTCCAAGGAACACGGCAGAGATGCCGGGATGGGGAGGCAGAAGTGCAAAAGAAAAGAACATGTTCCGTGACTAGTTGGACTCCCACTTGTGCAATTATCAGACTGTCGGTTACTCTCGGAAACATCGAACCGGCACTTCTCCTTCATCTGTTATTCAAGGCAGCTCGATCGGTCCACTTTTGGAACAATTAAAAATGCACCGGTCAAATTATGAACTATTGAGTGATCAGAAACGCGGGGGTTGGCCACGCGAAATAGTATATTGTGAACATCTGTTTCAAAGCCATCTTGGGCACTGCTGAGCAAAAGCATGATTATACGCATGTCATCGACTTTCGTCTACTCCCTGAAGAAGAAGTATTGCTACAGGGGCGATATATATTTATAATTTAGTTACCCGTCTTCGATGGCGGAGGAAGGCTCCACATTCAGCGCATTTATTCCAGGGTAGCCAGGCTCCCCGACTATCATCCCGGCCTGCTGCTGCTGCTCACACTCGCTAATCAGCTGCCTCAACGTTTTAGCATCCACTTCGCGTCCAACGCCCTGCAGCCCCAGGGACTCCGCCCAGATGGATCGACTCTCCCGCGAACCCACACTTCCACTTCAGACATTCCCTGAGCCTCGACAAGGATCCGGCAATCGGTAGGAGCAATGATAGCCGATGGATGTGGCAGAAGGAGCAATGATAGCCGAGGGATGTGGCAGAAGGGGCAACGGTGGCCGCTGGACGTAGTGTGGAAGGAGCGGCGGTGGCAGGACTGCTAGCACATGCTCAGGGAAGGACGCCCCATTGCCAGACAGGGGGAGTCTACTGGTTGCTTGCTTTATAAAAAAAACCGCAGAAAAAACCCTAGCCCTGGCAGCCAGCAGTCCACGTGGCCTAGTAGATCCGATGTAGACATGTTGATGGACAGGCTGCTGTGTGAGACCAGCATCCCACGTGGGCGCACAATCATGCACAAGGCGCAACGCATTGTCTGATCACAGGCAATCGAGGGCGTAGCTATGCCCACAATATGGGTGATGCTTGGGAGGCTGGCTGTTAAGAAAGAGGCGATGTGGGAGAGTGACACATGAGCAGGATGAGACAAGAGAGGGTGGTGGAATCCTGAGCAGTGCGGGGGCACCATGGCGTAGAGATGGACGTTCGGCACTTCTGCGCAGAGCTTTTGGGCCTGCACCGTCGCCTCCCGCGCGTGTTGGGACTCCACAATGCCGTCGCTCAGCAGAATCTGCATCCCCGTGCCGTATCACAGCTTAGGATAACCTTCTTGTGACCCCCCACTTTTCAACGTCCGGCAAACGCGTCTGCAAAATTTCCGCCGCCTTATGTCAATTTTATTTTGATAAATATTATGGATGTTCAGCGGCTTATTTTTGTTTTTATGATACTCACGTGGTATCTTTGACGCCTTTTGAGACGAGCGGAGCTCAGTATGTCGAAATACAGCCGGAAATCTTCGGCTGCTGAGCCGCTACTTACGAGTCTTGAAGTCCATCTCAAACAAATAATGAGTAGCGCCTCAACAGCGCTGCGCTTACTGAAAGTAACAGAAAGGAATTTTACCGCACTGCAACAGGTGGAGGCAGACGCAGCAGCGGAATCATGTCTTACAAATCTCACAGACTCGCAAGTAGTGACAAAAAATCTGCTCGAGGCAGTTAGGCTAGTAGGCGCCAACGCAGTTGCGACTGTAGCCACAGCAGAACGTGCCATCATCTCAGAGAAGAAAAGTAATCAAAGAGGGCGCGACAACACTCCACTAGGAACCGCATCTCAGCAGGGTCCTAGCGCAAAAACAGTCAGACGGAAAATATTACGGAACGCAAATAGAGTGGCGAGACAATTTGTAAATAGTGGCGCAGAGCAGCCTGCGAAGACGAAACCAGCGGAATCTCCACCTGAAGCCATAGCTACTGCCGACACAGCAACTGCAAATCTACGGACGCATCGGGAAACAACGAAACAGGCACACAGTGTCGCCATCCCAAGCGACTGTGGTGACAGGATCTTTTTGGAGAATCACAAACGCCTACAGACACGCAAACGCTCAGAGCCACTGCCTACAGCTTCGAAACCACCTGACAAATCAAAGAAGCGCCCAGGGTCTCAGAGGCAAAATACGTACAAGTCAATCCCGCAGAGTCCCACACCTAGCTAGCTGCGACAGCTGGCATCGAAAGACGCCCCCTTCTCTCAGTAATCGACACTAGTTCACAATAGCCTATAAGGTGTGATAAGGTTCACAATGGCCTATAAGGTGTGATAAAGTTCACAATAGCCATAAGGTGTGATAAGGTATTAACATCCCGGTGGAGAAGAACAAAGAAGAGCGCCGCGCACGAGACCCACTTTTCCTGAAAAGGTTTTTATAGCTGGATCTCTTGCAGCGGGCTGCAGTGGGGAAAGTAAGAAAATCCTCAGCGGCATCATCGGACTCTGCACCGATAAATAAATAAGCAGGGGGGGCAAGACTGCCGGAAACAGATCGACAAATAGAATCCTTTGCCCACACAAAAGAGGCAGCAGCCGGATCGGAGTGGGAGCAACTGTTGCTCATGTAATAGAAGCATCCTTCCCCATCTTAGTGCTAACTAGTGATAAACTAGCAATTCGTCTGCACACACGTAGCCATAGGGGAAGTAATTTACTTATCTGCACCTCTGGTAACTTGTCTAGGCCCAGAGTAGGGCCTGGGAAATTAATTTACTCACACGCCCAACAGGGCGTGGTTTTTTCTTTTTTTCTTTTCTTGTGACCCCTAGAGACGGAAGCCTTCCACGGATAACCTTGTTGCCTCTTGGAAGCGGTACACAGCAAGGATGCATATTTTGTGCGTTAGGCATAGTTTGGGTGTGAAGGTTTATTCCCTAGTGTTTAAATATGAGGGTGGGGGAAGCAATGCTTCCAGGCGTATGGGAGGCATAACAAGTTCTCGTAACATGTTAATTAATCTTGTAGAGCCATAAAATGGCAGCACATTACCAGCACATAAATGTACATATAGAGCACGCAACGGTCAGTCAATTGCATGGCCAAACAGCAAGGTAGGATTGTTTTCTTGGCCTAGCATCTAGAGCTATGCAAGCGAAGTGCGCAGTTACGGTTTTTTTAACTTTGTAGCCTAGTTTTTGAAAGATTTGGCTAACCTAAAACTTAAAAACCCGTAACTGCGCACTTCGCTTGCATAGCTCTAGATGCTAGGCCAAGAAAACAATCCTACCTTGCTGTTTGGCCATGCAATTGATTGACCGTTGCGTGCTCTATATGTACATTTATGTGCTGGTAATGTGCTGCCATTTTATGGCTCTACAAGATTAATTAACATGTTACGAGAACTTGTTATGCCTCCCATACGCCTGGAAGCATTGCTTCCCCCACCCTCATATTTAAACACTAGGGAATGCACCTTCACACCCAAGCTATGCCTAATACACAAAATATGCATCCTTGCTGTGTATCGCTTCCAAGAAACAACAAGGTTATCCGTGGAAGGCTTCCGTCATATCCCGACTGCAACATAGATCTGCACGAGTTGCCTTAGCCAAGAGCAACGCACGCACGCGGCGCTCGATACTAGCTACTACTACCATCCAAGCTTGGCATTACGGCCAATCATCGCCAGCGCCACCCTCCCAGGAGCCCCCACTCATCGCGCAGGGGAGGGGCAAGGAAAGAGCCGAGAATACGGTGTCAACATAGCGCTATCACGGAACACTCGTGTCCTCGCATACGGCCGGGGACGATCGATTCCGCCTGTATTGTGAGGCGGAATGATTTGCCCCCTCAGCGCCCGTACCACAGATACCTATCTGCACGATTCAGGTTGTCATGAGTCACAACGAGACGAGCGCCTCGCGTCCATGATCCATGACGAGCATGATCCACCGTCATGCCCGTGAGAGTGCGCCACGCTCCCAGCACGGCTCCGGCCCCCAAGACTAAATCAGGCCCCCCATGAGGAGCGGGCGGTCATGTAGTCGCCCTGCCTGAGAGTGAGTGATGGCTGCATATATTTAGGAGCGGACGGCTGTGCGCTAGTGCTGCAGGTGCAGGCAGGGTGTGATGGGATGGGGGCGGGCTGGGAAGGGTTGGGCCAGGTGAGCTCTTCGGGCAGAGACGTGCTGGGTGGTCTGGGCAGCGTCAGGGGAGGTCGGATCAGGCCGGAGATGGGGGGATCAAATGACGTCGCACCACGATCCGATGAGCATGGTGAGGGACGCCTGCTGTGAGAAGCTCCCTCGCCTGTAAGCACGCGAGCAGAGCCTCCTCCCTCGATTCAGGTGCTCGCATGGCACGCTGCATGCAGGAACCGCTCGATTCAGGTGCTCGCATGGCACGCTGCATGCAGGGACCGCTCGATTCAGGTGCGCGCATGGCACGCTGCATGCAGGAACCCCTCGATTCAGGTGCTCGCATGGCACGCTGCATGCAGGGACCGCTCGATTCAGGTGCGCGCATGGCACGCTGCATGCAAGCACCGCCGATTCAGGTGCTCGCATGGCACGCTGCATGCAGAGACCGCTCGATTCAGGTGCTCGCATGGCACGCTGCATGCAGGGACCGCTCGATTCAGGTGCTCGCATGGCACGCTGCATGCAGGAACTGCTCGATTCAGGTGCGCGCATGGCACGCTGCATGCAGGAACCGCTCGATTCAGGTGCTCGCATGGCACGCTGCATGCAGGAACTGTTCAAATTGGAGTGCAACAGAATTTTTGTGGTTTCAGACTTTCAGAATCGGTGACTCCTGCTGCAGTAGAGCCGAATGACACATGTAGCTCCGTGACACAAACAGGATGTACAAGTAGCCACGAAGCGACACGCCTGTTCAGCTCTGTTCCTTTTGCTCTTGCAAACAGGAACTTCACGGGTACCTACGGTACTCTGTGAGGCACACTGCAAATCCGATTTTGTAATTTTCTTCACCTGTTTCACCGGTAAAACAGTAGAGTAGGTAGTGACTAGACCACTTGGTTGTACGACGGCGATCGAACGACGACAGGAGATCTGACAGAGAAGTCGCGGGGACGGCGTTACGACTTCAAACGACGGCTTCACAGCGGCTACGACAGTACGATTGACTTCACTGTTACTCCTCTGAGGGAGAGAGAATGGCTGGTTCTTCGAAGGGCAAGTCTACAGAGGAATTCCCTCCCCTCCCGGGGAAGCCGGACATCGGGCAGGCTTCCCCTTCCCCGGCAGCACCGTCCACTCAGGACGTGCTGTTACAACAAATTCTGACGATGCAAAAGCAGCAAGGGGAGCTGCTTGAGATGCAGAGGCAGCAGGCAGAGGATCATCGACTGCTGCGTGCTGAGCTTCAACGTCAAGCACAAATCAACGTTGAGCTGGAGGCGAAGGTGGCAGCGAAGCCTGGGACTTCTGACCCGGAATCCGCAGCCAAGACCGCCGAGCAACTTCTGGAGAGAAGGAAGAAGCTGGACTACGTGCCAGCGGCCTCCGTCAACCCGTTCCCACCGCGGCCGGCGACACTGACAACGAGGATGCCGCAGTTGTACGACCTGCACGGCAGCAAGACGTACGACGCGCTCTCCAAGAAGTCCAACTCTTCGATGAAGTACGAGTGCATGGTTCTGGCTGCAGCGCTGTCTTATTTGCACAACGTGGTGAACGCGTGCAACCAGACGTTGGACGTGAACGAAGACTCCGGATTGACGCTGAGAGAATGGCAGAGACACTTCCACGAGGTTACCAACTCGGTCCACGGCGTGTACGCGTTGCTTTGCAACCGTTGGACGATGCTGGAACTGCGCGGGCAGCTGGAGCAGGAGCCTGGTTCTTCGCAGCGCGCAAAGCTGCAGTTCGTGGAGGACAGGGTCTACCAGGCAGCAGACGGCGTGGTGGCGGACGAGGTGTTGCAGCAGTGGCTGAACGACTTCGACAAGAACCGCGGCAGGGCGATGCTGAACCTTACGTCGAAGAACGCAGCGAGCGTGGAAACGCGGGTTGTGAAAGATCCACGGGACCGCGACCGCTGGAAGGAGCGTAAGAACAAGGAAGAGAAGGACGGTAAGAAGCCTACCGACAAAGGCGGCGGCAAGGGCCGGGGCGGAAAGCCCGCGGCCGATGCGTGATGTGCGTGCCGCCACCCCGTCCAGCGCAACAGCCCTCTCCGGGCGCTGGACGGGGGAAACTCACCGTGCAACAGCAGGTGAGGCAGCGGAGGGGAGCATGGCGCGCGGCGGGCGCCAGTTCCGAGGTGATGCAATGGATTACTCACGGGGTGAAGTTGAGGTGGAAGCGCAAGCCTCCGCCTCCGTTCGACCACGGGGTGTCACTGAGGGATGCTACGCGGCAGCAGCAGGTGTGGCTGGACGCGGAGAAGGAGAGGCTGCTGGAGAACGGTGCCTGGACGAGAGCGACGAGAAGATCTCATGTTTCTCGCGCTTTTTTAGTGCCAAAACCGGGTACGAACAAGTGGAGACTGGTGGTGGACTTCCGATGGCTGAACCAGTGGTGTGTGAAAAATCGTGTGAAGATGGAGACGCTGAAGAAACTAAGGAGACTGGCAAAACCGGGCGACTGGTGCTTCAGCTTCGACCTCCAGGACGGTTTTCACGCGCTGGGGATCCACCCGGACTTCCAGAAGTTCATGCAGTTCGACCTGCAAGGGGACCTGCTTCAATGTTCAGCGATGCCGTTCGGATGGAGCGACGCTCCGAGAGTTTTCTGCAAGTTCGTACGCGTGATGGTGGAGGCTTTGCGTTCTCCACAGGCAGCGGAGGATCGCAGAGAAATCAAGAGACTGCGGGACGGTTCCGCAGTACGACAGCGATGGTCAGTCCGTCGCAGGACCGGTGGTGCTGGCGGGGACGCGAACCGTCACAGCGGAATGCGAGTACTACCGTACATGGACGATTTTCTGGTGCTGGTCGACTCTCAGCGAGAAGGCTTTCTGCGTCGAGAAAAAGTTCAACTGGTGCTTCATCGACTTGGCCTACGGCGGAACGAGAAGAAGGGCCAATGGGAGCCTACGCAGGTTGTGGAGCACCTCGGGCTGGAGGTGGACCTGAAGCTGGGACAATTCCGTGTGACAGAACGACGGGTGCACAAAATCCACACCAAGGCGAAAGAGATCCTGTGCGACGCAGCGAGAAATCGGAGGTGGATTCCTGCCAGGAGACTGGCGTCCTTCACGGGACTCTGCCAATCCGTGTACTTGGCAGTACCAGCGGCGCGGCTCTACCTACGGGAGCTCTACTTCGTGCTGGCGGAGAAACGCAGCTGGGGAGCGAAGGTAAAAATCTCGCGCTCAGCTCGGGGGGACTTAGAATGGTGGTCCAGGCTGCCTGTGATGAGCAGGTGGAACGGGCGCAAGATCTGGAGATCCCCGACGAGAGCGAAGGTGCACACGGACTCTTCGATGACAGTGTGGGGAGGAGTGCTGAACCTGAAGTTCCCCGCGCGAGGTTTCTGGCCAGACGAGATGCGCTGCTGGCACATTACACACCTGGAGCTGGAGGCCGTGTACAAGACCGTACAGGCGTTCCTGCAGGAGCTGGAGGGCAAGGTCGTACGGCTCTACTGCGACAACCAGGCGGTGGTGGCGATGCTGTCACACTTCACCTCCAGGAACCCGGACCTGATGAGGAGAATGAGGAGACTCTGGCTGCTACTGGATCTGCACGACATCGAGTTGCAGGCTCGGTACATCCGCAGCGAGGTCAACGTGTGGGCCGACAACCTTTCGCGTTGCGAGGATTTGGACGACTGGCGGCTGAATCGGGACTGGTTCGTGTGGGCCAACAAGCAGTGGGGGCCCTACACAGTCGACCGGTTCGCTTCCGAGATCTCCGCGCAGCTTCCTCGGTACTACGCTGCGTGGAAAGACCCGAAGTGCGAAGGTGTGGACTCTCTGACGTACGACTGGCGGGGGGAGAACAATTGGGTGAACCCCCCGTGGGCGCTGCTGGACGAGGTGGCGCACAAGCTGCGGGAGGAGGGGGCCGCTGCTACGGTGGTGGCTCCGTACTGGCCGGGACAGTCCTGGTTCAGAGAGCTGGAAGCCCTGGCCACCGAGGCGGTGATCATGCCACGGCGCAGGGACCTGTTCACTCCGAGCAGGCTGGGAGGGTCCGAGCTGCTCGGGCCCTCGAAATGGGACGCTGTGATGTTCTTCATCGAGGCGCGCCCGTGAGTTACTACGCTGCTGAAGTACGAAGAAGCTCTGCTACGAGTACGACAGCAAGCAAGGTGACCGTGGGTACAAGAATCGAGGTGTTCTGGAAGGACGATGACTGCTTCTACCCAGGTGTGGTGAAGGAGTTCGACGAGGACGGGAAGGCGCACGTGCTGTACGACGACGGCGACGAGGAGACGCTAGACTTGTCCGAAGAGAACTTCAAAATCATCAACAGCACGGACGAGACAACAGACGCGGACGGCGAGAACACCGAGCGGAGCAGCGGAGGCAACTACGAAGAGTACAAGCGCGGTGGTGTTGTACAAAATTTCCTCACGCGCTCACTTTGTGAGCGGTGGAGGGGTGAGTTGGGACCTTCCCGGCTCACCGAACTGGCGGTGTCGATGCAGAAAAAGGCACTGCTGGACACGACGAAGGACAACTACGGACCGAAGGCACGGCGATTCATTTTATTTTGTGAGCGTGACCAACGGCCGTGGCTGCCAGCGTCGGAGGCGACTGTGTTGCTGTACATCGCCTCTCTGTTGGAGGACGGGAACATCCAGTCGGCATCCTTACAGCCGTACCTGTCCGCCATCAACAACTACCACGAGGACCTTGGTTTCTCTGGACCAGCGAAGGGGCGTTCTGTGACCCGAGCTGTGAAGGGGATGGCGACCATCCAGGCGGAGCTGGCCGTGCAGGAGGAGAACATCGAGACCCAGCGGACGTGGCTGCCAGCAGCACACGTACGACGGTGCACGAAGCAGCGCTGAAGTTGAATCCGAGATCGCCTGAGGAGCTGCAGCTACTGCGAGCCTTTACCTACGTGGTTGTGGCCTTCGTGACCTTCGGCAGACCGGACACGGGGACCTCGTTGTCACGGCAGCACGTTCATTGTGGCGACAGTGAGTTCTCAGTGGTGCTACTGAAGGAGAAGGGACGGCGACACCATCGAGTAAAGCGACGCCTTACAATCCCCTGGAAGGGGGTGGCTCTGTTGAAGGAGCTGATCGAGCACTGGGAGTTCCACCGTGACACGGCTTGGAACAGTTCTGAGAAGACTCAACCTGACGCCTACTGGCTGCTACCCGAGGACCCGAAGAACTTCAAGGCTTCCGTGGCAAATGACTGGATTGGTCTAGCTCTCAGCGAGCTGGACTGCAGACCTCCTGAAGGAGGTCACTTTTCTGCACACAGCACCCGGAAGGGTGCCACGACGTGTGCTCGAGCTGTGGGTGTTACAATGGAGAAAGTGTGCTTCCTGGGAGGCTGGTCACAGTTCTCTTCGGCAGTGCAACACTACATCGACCCGACAGCTCTGAGGGACGCAGACATGGACTACTACTTCGCTTGGTTAACATGGTCACAGTGACAGAGATCAGATTTCTTTTGTGTGCCTCACAGTTTCATCTTTGGTTTCATGGCAAATGAGGATTCGAGCAAAAGAGAAATGTTCAAATTGGAGTGCAACAGAATTTTTGTGGTTTCAGACTTTCAGAATCCGTGACTCCTGCTGCAGTAGAGCCGAATGCCACATGTAGCTCCGTGACACAAACAGGATGTACAAGTAGCCACGAAGCGACACGCCTGTTCAGCTCTGTTCCTTTTGCTCTTCCCACCGCTCCCGACCCGGAGGACCCTTTCCTTTTGGTGACGTGCACAGACAGTCTGGACATCTCATCAAAAACATGAAATTAGAAAGCATGTAAAAGCACAAAATGCATTTTAAACACTTTACAAAATCATTTTAATGAAATGTATTGCAGTGCCTGCCTTTGGCAAATGAGGATTCGAGCAAAAGAGAAACCCTCGATTCAGGTGTTCGCATGGCACGCTGCATGCAGGGACCGCTCGATTCAGGTGCGCGCATGGCACGCTGCATGCAAGCACCGCTCGATTCAGGTGCTCGCATGGCACGCTGCATGCAGGGACCGCTCGATTCAGGTGCTCGCATGGCACGCTGCATGCGCTCGATTCAGGTGCTCGCATGGCACGCTGCATGCAGGGACCGCTCGATTCAGGTGCTCGCATGGCACGCTGCATGCAGGCACCGCTCGATTCAGGTGCGCGCATGGCACGCTGCATGCAGGAACCGCTCGATTCGGGTGCTCGCATGGCACGCTACATGCGGGAACCGCTCGATTCAGGTGCTCGCATGGCACGCTGCATGCAGGCACCGCTCGATTCAGGTGCTCGCATGGCACGCTGCATGCAGGGACCGCTCGATTCAGGTGCTCGCATGGCACGCTGCATGCAGGGACCGCTCGATTCAGGTGCTCGCATGGCACGCTGCATGCAGGGACCCCTCGATTCAGGTGCTCGCATGGCACGCTGCATGCAGGCACCGCTCGATTCAGGTGCTCGCATGGCACGCTGCATGCAGGGACCGCCGATTCGGTGCTCGCATGGCACGCCAGCGCGGGAACCGTTCGATTCAGGTGCCTGCATGGCACGCCGTACGCAGGCACCGCTCGATTCAGGTGCTCGCATGGCACGCTGCATGCAGGGACCGTTTCGATTCAGGTGCCGCATGGCACGCCAGATGGTGGGACCGCTCGATCAGGTGCTCGTGATGGCACGCCTGCATGCAGGAACCGCCGATCTGTAAGTGCCCGCGATGGCACGGCGGTGCATGGCGGGACCGCACGATTCAGGTGCTCGCATGGCACGCTGCATGCAGGGACCCTCGATTCAGGTGCTCGCATGGCACGCTGCATGCAGGCACCGCTCGATTCAGGTGCTCGTGATGGCACTGAGCTGCATGCAGGGACCGCTGACCAGGTGCTCGCATGGCACGCTGCATGCAGGGACCGCTGATCCTGGTGCTCGCATGGCACGCTGCATGCAGGCACTGCTCGATTCAGGTGCTCGCATGGCACGCCGTACGCAGGGACCGCTCGGATTCAGGGTGCTCGAATGGCACGCCTGTACTGCAGGGATCTGGTCGACAGCCTGCATGCAACGCAAATGCAGAACCAGCTTACCAGTGCCCGTATGGTACCAGGCAGGTAACTGATTTAGTAGTTGTACTTTAACGCTGCAGTAAATGTGGAGGAAAACTGCTCGATCTAGGGGTGCTCGCATGGCACGCTGCATGCAGGCACTGATTCAGGTGCTCGCATGGCACGCTGCATGCAGGGACCCCCTCGATTCAGGTGCTCGAATGGCACGCTGCATGGTGGACCGCCGATTCAGGTGCTCGCAGATGGCACGCTGTACGGTGGAACTGCTCGATTCAAAGTCGCATGGCACGCTGCATGCAGGAACCGCTCGATTCAGGTGCTCGCATGGCACGCTGCATGCAGGGACCGCTCGATTCAGGTGCTCGCATGGCACGCTGCATGCAGGCACCGCTCGATTCAGGTGCTCGCATGGCACGCTGCATGCAGGCACCGCTCGATTCAGGTGCTCGCATGGCACGCTGCATGCAGG
>LGRX02024743.1:0-33076 GCA_001247695.2 Cymbomonas tetramitiformis | reverse complement strand
GAATTTAGCTTACCGTGCTGGGATTTAGGTGTGCCCTCCTTCAAGAGTTTGATCGAAGCACATACACTGCACTGCGAAAAACGCTTGCACTTCGGAACTTTGAGCCAAGATTTGAACTCGTCTTTCCAGATTTCGTAGAAGTACGGCAAGGAGACTTCCTTGGATTTGCGGTCGTGAATAGATAAAGAATCGAGATAATCATCCCAAATCTCTTCTCTTGTCTTCCCCGACGGGAGATGCGTCTCAGGTTTATGAGGCTGAGGTTCGCCCTGTTCTTCCGCATATTTATTCACGAAGGCGACGACATTTGATATTTTGTTGGACAAACGCCGATTTGCCTCACTGCCAGTCAGCCCGTGAATGAAATTCGTTCTTCCAGAGAGAACGCGCTCGCGTACGTCGCAGAAATAGCCTTGGCTTACTTTGTAAACCTTCTGGTAGAAGGCCGAACACACCTGTAAATATACAAGCAAAGTGAATGTTTTCAAAAAGAAGGAAAACCGCTCATTAACCTAATGAGCAGTTTTGGCACACTTTCAGGAATACGAACAAAAAAATATTCTTCAAGGTTATTTTTGAAACAAAAGATGGAAAACCGCTCATTAACCTAATGAGCAGTTTTGGCACACTTTCAGAAATACGAACAAAAACAATTCTTCAAAGGGGATTTATAAAAAAGAAAGAAAACCGCTCATTAACCTAATGAGCAGTTTTGGCACACTTTCAGGAATACGGACAAAAAAATATTCTTCAAGGGGGATTTGAAACAAAAGAAGGAAAACCGCTCATTAACCTAATGAGCAGTTTTGGCACACTTTCAGGAATAAGAACAAAAAAAAATTCTTCAAGGGGATTTTATAAAAAAGAAGGAAAACCGCTCATTAACATAATGAGCAGTTTTGGCACACTTTCAGGAATACGAACAAAAAAATATTCTTCAAGGGGATTTTATAAAAAAGAAGGAAAACCGCTCATTAACCTAATGAGCAGTTTTGGCACACTTTCAGGAATAGAACAAAAAAATATTCTTCAAGGGGATTTTATAAAAAAGAAGGAAAACCGCTCATTAACCTAATGAGCAGTTTTGGCACACTTTCAGGAATAGAACAAAAAAAATTCTTCAAGGTGATTTTATAAAAAAGAAGGAAAACCGCTCATTAACCTAATGAGCAGTTTTGGCAAACTTACCGGTCTGTCACATATGAAGAACATAAATATGAATCTTGAGTCACAAGTTCTGGTCCCGCTCACCATAAGATCTCTTATCATCCATTCTTTACGATCTTTTTGAGACAAGTTCCAAAACATTTTGCGTTGAGCAGCTAAAGCTGATGTGTGAAACATCAACGAGCAAAACGATTTGCACTTGCACCGATAAGTTGCAATACTTTCAATGTCTGATTGTGAAAGGTTTCGTTCTTTGATTGATATTTGACTCTTAACTTTGGGTTTTCTTTTTACTGATGTGTAAACTGCTCGCTCTTTTCCGACCTTAGTACTTTTCCCATTCAGCACACTTTCACTCTTTTTGTCACCCACGGAATGTGAACTAAAGCTTGCTTCAAGGCTTTGCGTTATCTCATTGAAGTCAACACTTGTTATCTTTCGCGAACTAGACTCTTGCGTGTTTATTGTGTCATTAGAGTCCGATGAGCGCTGAGTCGCGCGAGAGTCGCTAGTCTTTTGCAAGTTTGCAGTCATTGGAGTTTCTGCGCTTTTCGAGTGCATTGGCGTTTCAACGCACGGAAAGCATAATATCTCATCGTCGCAAAGTGTTTTGTATAGCGATGAGCGAGGAGCGTTAACTGGCGATGAGCGAAATACGTCTGTTTCTATTTCTATGATATCGTCTTCCTTCTGGGTGTAGTATATTGCAGGCTGTGAAAGGTCAATAACTTCGTCGATAGCTTCGTCAGCTATTCGCCAGAACGGCCCCATCAGAAAAATAGTTCAAAAATCTTATGAAGCCAATTTCCGTGAAATGAAAACGACGACAGTTCATTCCGAGTTTCGTCAGGGGCGACAGCCGATGACTTTGAATTTGAATATTACGGTCGGTCATATTAAATTCATCGGATCGATCGACCAAACTTTGTCCAATAACATCACTCTGTACTCAAGTTCCCGGATCGAGTGCAGATGTCATCAATCGAAATCGAGAACTTGAATGCAGATTCTAGTTCTTTGTCGCGTTCGGCCCGTCCAATAAAATACTTCGATTTGCAATTCTCAGATTTTGATGACGAGAGAACAAAACTTATTGAAACTCAATAAACTCGACCAGACTTCCTCACAATTCAAAACCTACTTTGCATAACACCGCTCACAGCTCATCGCCCTTTTTGTTTTACTTTTTCGTGAATTAAAATAATGGCAACTTTGGAACAATTTCGCGCATTAATGAGCGCAGGAAGCATAACACAGATACCCGGCAAGCAGTGGGCAGTTGAGCGCGTACCTTCTTTAAACGGCCATCAGCTGCGAGTGTATGTTTATCTCGCAACAGCCGATGGGGAAACAGTTCAAAAAAATTTGCCTATTTTGCAAGCAAACGCAGATGAGAACCTTCGTATCTCTTTCGCTGGCGCTGCGTCAACCGCCAACGGCAATACCCCGCTGTACGTGCTGGCGGCGTCTGAACGCCCTCATGAGTATACCGCTGTCCGTCTTGACGCTGAAAATATGCTGATTAGCAGCGTGGCGCCTACTTACACAGTGCGCAAGAACAGGCTGAATGAGCTGGTTAACCGCTCAGCGTCCAAAGTTCCTGCTGCTGCTTACAGTTCTTTTCTGAATGAAATGTGGCGAAATTCCGAGAACCCAGACTTCTGGAAGTCTGCTGAGTTATCTGGTGAAGAGTACAGTCTCTTGGACGAATCAATCGATGCGGAGATGGGTGGCACCGGAGTACTTCCAACAGCGGTAAGTTCAAAGATTTTTGAAAATCCTGTGATATTTTGTTCATTTATTTGTCATTTCAATATAAATTAGTGTGTCTTAAAAAACTTGAACAAAAAGCCTCATTAGCCTAATGAGCAGTTTTGCAACTTTCTGGCCTTTACGATTATTTTTACAGTTAGTATGATACCTACTGTCATCATATGACATGTTTGACTGTTTTACCCGAGAAATTCGATGACTGACCCAAACTTGAACAAAAAGCCTCATTAGCCTAATGAGCAGTTTTGCAACTTTCTGGCCTTTACGATTTTTTTTACAGTTAGTATGATACCTACTGTCATCATATGACATGTTTGACTGTTTTACCCGAGAAATTCGATGACTGACCCAAACTTGAACAAAAAGCCTCATTAGCCTAATGAGCAGTTTTGCAACCTTTCTGGCCTTTACGATTTTTTTTACAGTTAGTATGATACCAACTGTCATTATATGACATGTGAGACTGTTTTACCCGAGAAATTCGATGACTGACCGAAACTTGAACAAAAAGCCTCATTAGCCTAATGAGCAGTTTTGCAACTTTCTGGCCTTTACGATTTTTTTTACAGTTAGTATGATACCTACTGTCATCATATGACATGTGAGACTGTTTTACCCGAGAAATTCGATGACTGACCGAAACTTGAACAAAAAGCCTCATTAGCCTAATGAGCAGTTTTGCAACTTTCTGGCCTTTACGATTTTTTTTACAGTTAGTATGATACCTACTGTCATCATATGACATGTGTGACTGTTTTAACCGAGAAATTCGATGACTGACCCAAACTTGAACAAAAAGCCTCATTAGCCTAATGAGCAGTTTTGCAACTTTCTGGCCTTTACGATTTTTTTTACAGTTAGTATGATACCTACTGTCATCATATGACATGTTTGACTGTTTTAACCGAGATATTTGATGACTGACCAAAAGGTCTCATTAGCTTAATGAGCAGTTTTTCTTTTTTTTACTTTACTGCAGGATTCTGGCACAACCGACTTTAATTCACCAGTAAAGCTTCCCAATGGCTGGACCGCATGCTTCACACAATCTGCTGTTCGGAAGGCAAACAAAGATCGTTTCGGGAAGTCCTCGGTGTCAGCACACCAGTGTCTCTGTATAAATTGTGGTAAACAAGGAGAAAAGCGGTGTGGCGGCTGTCACCAAGCAGTATACTGTTCCCATGATTGTGCGAAGCAGCACTGGAAGTCGAGCCATCGACAGGAATGTAGTAAATCAAAACTAAAGAAGTAGGCATACAATTACATTGACAACCGTAATTGATCAAGACCGATGTTAAATAAAATATGTACCATTAGCTTGTAATGTAAAATATGTCTCATTAGCTTAATGAGCAGTTGTGCAAAGTTTCTAACCTTTGTGATTTCCCCTTAACAGTTTTATAATGAATATGAGTGTTGTTTCGAATTGCTCATTAACCTAATGAGGTGTTATCTGTTAGTGACTAACTTTGTACTTTTATATTACAATATAGGTACCGTTGACACCTGCAGCAGAAAGCGATCTGGCTGCTAGTCGTGGTCCGGGCGGCTCATTGTTAGCTTACGGGCCTGGAGAGACAGCGAATGAAGGCGGCCAAAGAACAGAATGCCGAGCAAGCAGCGCAGAACTGGCAGTCCTTGCTCTCTTTGCCGAAACAGCGGCGTTCAGTAGCTCATTCTAATACGAATCGGTATCAGATTGAGTATAACCACCGGTACCCCAGAGTCGTTGACGCCAAAGACGTCAAGGGGTGTACCTTCAACATACCTATCCAGTACATTATACAGGCTGAGGACTACGAGCGCATCAGGGATGAGGACCGTGCGCAAGTCATGAACTTGAAAGAGAGCATGGCTTGGAACCCACACGGTTTTCAGAACACCTCCCTAGTGTACGTTATATGGGCGCACTCTGGGGAGCACCTCACAACCGCGGAGGACTTTGACCCCAGTAAGGTGTGGGAAGGCGTATATCGTTTCGTGTGCTTCGGGCACCAACATAGCCTCACCGCTCGGCGGGAGCTTCACCAAGAACAACCAGATAACGAAGCTTTTCAGCAGATCGAGTGCAAATTGTATTTTAATCTACAGTCTGACATGGTCCGATTTTTGGCTGACGAGCAGAACACCGTCGACCAGAACGTGAAGGGCAAGTCGCACCAGCAAATCATAAAATCCATGCGAACGGGCATGCAGGTGATTTCTGAGAAAACAATGTAACTTATCCATCTTTGTCACTTAAAGCTCTTACTTACTTAAAGTAAAAGAATGTTACTAACCGTAATTTCTCGGCAAACCATGCAGGCATCGAAGGGCCCTCTCCACAAACTCTATTGGCATTGTGGCATCACGGAATGGGACGTTCAGGCCCAAGACTGGACGGAGGACGGCCTGGTGAAGCAGTTGGAAAAGCACGATCCCAAGACTTTCAAGCTTCCTGCAAAGAAGAATAGGAAGCATGTCTACGAGAAGCTGTCGAAGGGGGACTGGGCCAATGTGAACGATTGGGAGCTTTTCGGGGGAGGCGTTGACAATGGCAAATGGTTCCCGGTCTGGTACTTTTTGACATCGGCTCAGCAGTTGCAGATTAAGGCGGAGGTGTTGCAAATGAATCACATCTCC
Organism: Cymbomonas tetramitiformis; assembly: GCA_001247695.2. Taxonomy (NCBI): domain Eukaryota; kingdom Viridiplantae; phylum Chlorophyta; class Pyramimonadophyceae; order Pyramimonadales; family Pyramimonadaceae; genus Cymbomonas; species Cymbomonas tetramitiformis. Next base: position 27,514 of record LGRX02024743.1, on the reverse strand, counting down.
TACGCCAACGAATACGCAACGAATTGGTCGATGGCTACAGTGCGTCAGGAGACTTGGGACCAGATTGTTAGAATCATGCATGCGTACGAATTGCGTATTCTGAAGGGGCAGACTAAGACCCCCACCAAGGGGTCGGGTAAGAAACGCAAGACCTGGACTCCGGAGAGTGAGATCGTTGACATGACTACCGAGACGTCTGGGGCGGAGGAGGCGTTGAAGGATGTAGGTGCCGACCTCAAGAAGAAGAAGTCGGGTGGCAAGGCCAGGTCTAGGCGTGTTCCTCGAAGCGCCGGTAACACGTTGAGTGTCGGTCAGCCGGCACAGCCTTTGCAGCAGGCGATCGTGAAGGAGAGCGAGAAGAAGGAGTTGAACATGTCCTTTTTCCAGACGATGCTCGGGTTTCACTCGGACGTGGAGGTTGATTACTTGAACGGCGTTCTGAAGAAAATCCTGACCACTGAGATCACCATCGCAGAGGCGATTGACACCCTGAAGAGGTTCAAGGCCCAACGCAACGTTCAGGCCTGGATCGTGTCGCAATCTGGGGTGGAGAATTGGACTGCTTTTGAGAGGAAATACGGTGAGATTTGGGCTTGCCAGGAGTCCATCGAGCGATGCATCAAGGCGGTGAAACAAGGTAAAAGTGGGCGAGGGGGGAGTCAGCTCACGGTTCCCAAGGCCATCGTCCAATTCGTCGCAGACTGCAACACGTGGCTTTCCCGGTGTCAGGCCGGAGAGGGAGACCTCGGGCGGCTGCCCGTCAACTACGTCCCCAATACAGTTAAGGTGTGCGTTCTTTCAACATTCTTTGTTGTAATAGTCGTGCTCCTCAACATGTAGTTGCATGTTTTATTGCGCTAGCAATTTTCATTGGGTCATTCAAATATTAACAAGCGGTTTGTGGTATAATAATAGGTGGCACTTCCCTCCCCCCTTGTGGAGGATGGCAAGGAGGCAGAGTGCGAGAAAGAGTTCGAGTGGAAGACGGTTCAAACCGGCTACATGATCTACAAAGACGAGTTGACGAAACTCGAGAATGTCCCCAAGATGAATTACGTGGGGACAATACTGGACGTTATTTACGACTTCGATACGGAGCGGTCAGAGCACGCGTTATCCGAGCCCGACCTGATCAAGTTCATAGATGCCTTTGCGGCGCTCACCACCTCGCCGGACTGGACAATATTGATATTTTGTGGGTTTGCTCAGCAGACCGGGTTCCTGAAGATCCTGGAGAGCAAATGCAACGGTGGGGCCCAGCGCATATGGTGGCGCAAGGAGAACCAGGATGTAGGTGCCAACCAAAAAATCCGGTACAATGTCCTCGAAGCGGCTGTCATCGGGTTCCAAATGGCGGACCATGAGTCCGGGGAAAAATCCACTCGCAAACCATGGATGTGCGACTTCGACTTCTCGTCGAAGGATGCGGAGGCGGGCTCGAGGGCGAATGTGTTGGAGGGGTATTCTGTCGTCAAGCAACCCTATCGAGACGATGGGAAAGTGGTATGCGCTCACCAGAAGCCCCAGCACCTGCTAATAGAGCTCATCAACTGCCACATGATGGGACCCGCACCTTTCGCCCGGTTAAACAACGATTCGTCACCCAACTGGATCTTGGATGCGGGGTGTGGGGTCGCGACGGCCACAATGGCAGCTCTCCGGTGCGGCTTGAACGCTGTCGCGTTCGACTCCGACCAAGACATGGTGAATGCAGCCAGTCAGCGGATTGGGAACATTAACGACGAGCCTAACGGCGATACGGAATGCATGTCACTCGAGGAAACGGCGAAGCTCAAAGAGGAAGCACGCATAGAGGAGGAAAACCTCAAAAGGGCGAAAGAAATCGCCGACTGCAAAAAGGACATGCAGGAGTCGGCTGATGAGGACGGTGAAGAACCCGCTGAAGATCCACCCGCTGAAACCGGCACGGCTTCTGGGCAACCCGAGGCAGGAGAAGGAGAGAAAGGAGAAGATGGAGATGAAGAGGAAGAAGAAGAGGCAGGAGACGGCGAACCAGGAGACAGCGTTCCCCCCGCACCTACCGACGACGCACCAGCCGAGTAAATAGTGCACGCCGTGCCAAATGCCTGTCTTGAACCTGGAATGAACGCAGATACCGCGTAGATTGTGGTCGCAGTGCTAACAGCTAGCCCTGAACATTAATAAAACACATGTACAAAATGAAATTAGTCACCGCATCATATTTTGTATCGTGTTCACCACATTGAATGCTTGCATGTGCTTGTGAATGTATTATAAGCACTCATACGTACGTATCCGAGCAGATACCGCGTAGACTGTGGTCGCAGTGCTAACAGCTAGTCCCGAACATTAATAAAACACATGTACAAAATGAAATTAGTCACCGCATCATATTTTGTATCGTGTTTACCACATTGAATGCTTGCATGTGCTTGTGAATTTATTATAAGCACTCATACGTACGTATCTATTAGCCTCACCGGCACCCGCGTTTATACGTGCGTCTCGCGTCTCGTCGGAAAATACGTTATTTTCGTACGCCTTGGAATTATTTAGCTATCTATAATTAAATTGAAAAATGACATTCCATAATGTCGTTTTCATCGAATAGCGTGTTCATTGGCCCTCGGCCATTGGAGCACCTGGGCGCAGGAGTCAGCGCAACGACGCGCCAGGGTCTCCTTGTTACATAGCTCGTCGGCGCGCAACCGCGCGACTTGCATGGGTCGCATGGAAGGCCAGGGCGGACCGGTCGGCACATCAGCGCGAACTCCGGCACCTGGCATTCCAGACCTGGAAGGTCGTCGCCCAGCAAGTCGCCCAACTTCAGGGTCTGTTCGTCAGAGGCAGCCGACGTCGGGCTGAGTCCGCCTTCATGGCGTGGAGCCAGCGAGTCGTTCGGTCGCAGAGTCTGTGTGTCAAGGATAGTCGACGCCGAGCTGGGGCCGCCTTCATGGCGTGGCACCAGCAAGCGACACTCGCCAGGGAGAGGAGCACCTGGTGGGTTGGATCCCGGAGACACCGGCTGACCCAGATGGCCAGGAGGTGTCTCCGTGAGTGGCGTCGACTCCCCAGGGCGACCCCAGGCAGCTCGGACTCGTCCCAGGGAACGAGTGCCCGCCTTCCACTAAGGAAGGCGAAAGCCTCACCTGACGTCAGCTCCCTCTCGGATTCCGACCAGGAGTCTTGGTGGCAGGACATCCGTCGAGGCCTGAAACGCCTAGGGAAAGACCACCCACTGTCAGGAGTGATGTGGTTCCAGTTCAAGGACCATGGGCTTTCCGCCGAAGGCACCTATCGTCTGGAGGTCCATCAGAAGTCAGTCTCCGAGTCCGAGGAATTGATGCAGCAAATGCGCGAGGACCCTTACAACTCCCTGGAGAGGTGTAAGTTCTCCGCCTTTGCCATCAACGTCCGCAGACCAGGGGAGATGGTGAGACGAGGAATGAGCCTCCAGGAGGTAAGGAGGGCAGTCGTGACTGCCGTCAGGGTTAGCGGCAGCACCCGGAAGTCATATAAGCGCCTTAGGAAGTCAGGTAAGGCACCTCTGAGTTCCGCGGGCCCCGGTGGGAGCTGGGCAAACCGGTTTGCTCCCCTCTCGTCCTCATCGGAAGAGGAGCCTTCCGTGGGACCCCCAAAGCCCAGGAACCAGGTGTCCAGACCGAGCGGCCACAGTCGTACAGTGTCTCGCAGCAGGAAGCCCGGTCGAGCACCCTCGGCCCCGCGCCCTGGTCCGACTTCCTCAGATGACAGCTCAAACACGTCGTCGTCGTCCCCGGAGTCCACCGGGGCCAGGAACAGTCAGGACCTGCAAGAGCTGAAGGAAGCCTTGCAGAAGGAGTCTCGAGCCCGGGAAGCAGCGGCCGAAGCTCTCATGGAAAAGCTGTCTCAGCAACTCCAAGAGAGCCAGAAGACTGCTGAGGAGCGCAGGGTCTCCGAGCAACGCGCGGTCGAGGAGCGCTGGGCCGCAGATCGGCTAGCTGCTGAGGCTCGGGAGACTGCCCGGCAGTTGGCTGTCGACGAGAGTGTCGCTCAGCAGATGGCTGCTGACGAGCGGCGGACAGCAGATCGGAGGTAAATGATATTGGGCACGAAGTGGGAACTGATTCCGCGCGATCGAGATGTCATCAGACCTGAGACAGGTCGCCATCGTCATTTCGCCGGATCCGAGGTGCCAACGCTCCGAGGTGCACATGGTAAAACTGCGAACGGAAGGTCAAAGGCAAAGGGAAAGGCAAAAGGTTTAGGATTTAGCGGCAGTATGAATAGTTTTCAGAAGCATATGAAAAATATTCTAGTGCTTCTAAAAACTATTCCTACTTCTTCTATATTCTAAACCCTTTGTCTTGCCTTTTACTGCACGCGACCGGCAAGCATCTTTGAAACTTCCGAGTTTCAAAGATGCGTTTTGTATTTTGGGTGCACCCTAATTTTACAAAACGGCCGAGCGTTTCCCGTGTGTGCGGGATATTCACATTTATTCCATGGAATATTTCATACGAATTAACACACATGCACACGCATGGGAAACCCTCGGCTGCTTGGCATCTTTGGGTTTGGGTTTGGGTTCGAACCCAAACCCAAAGGCATAGGACAGTTTCGTAGATTCTGTCCCGATGCCTTTGCAACCTCGCATGCTAACTCATATTATAATGAATATGCATTATTCAAGCGTTGGATACCCCACGCCAACGGGAAGCGCTCGGCTGATTTGTTATTTGGGTATGCGCACCCAAATGACAAAAAACGCATCTTTGAAACTCGTTAGTTTCAAAGATGCGTGGCCGATGCCTTCGTGCTTATGTGTATATTTCATATGAAATATGCCATGGAATAAATGTGAATATCCCGCACAAACGGGAAGCACTGGGCTGTTTTGTAATTTTAGGGTGCACCCAAAATACAAAACGCATCTTTGAAACTCGGTAGTTTCAAAGATGCTTGCCGGTCGCGTGCAGCGGTAAAGGGCAAGGTAAAGGGTTTATGATATATAATAAGTAGGAATTATTTTTAGAAGCAATAGAATATTTTTCATATGCTTCTGAAAACTATTCCCCAGCATGCAACCTGCTCTCGGCACCATGCAACCTGCCTTCCAACCTGCTCTCCGCTCGGCAGCATGCAATGTGTTGAATTGTGTTGATGTGGTTTCGCCGGAAATTTCCGGCGAAGAGACGATGACGACCTGTCTCAGGTCTGATGACCTCTCGATCGCGCGGAACCAGTTCCCACTTCGTGCCCAATATCGTTTACCAGATCGGAGGTCGGCTGAGGCCCAGTTAGAGGAAAGGTTGCAGGCAGTCACAGAGTCGCAAGTCCAGAAGCTCACCTTGGTTCAGGCTTCGCCCTTAGGGCCCGCAGAGTCAGACGCTCGAGGGCCCGTAGCGGCAGTAGCAGGCCCGGTTCAGGAGACGCCCATCTCCCGAGAGGGGCATGAGCTGGTAGAGCCGGCCTCCGTCGTCACCTGTGACGACGGGAACCGGGGCGTTCACAGTCCACTGGAGGGGCCGTACGCGGGCGTGCAAGTGCAACCGCCGCACACATGGGACTTTGTTTCCCTCCCAGTAAAGGTCTGCGCTGCCATCCGTGAAAACGTGGTTGCGTATGGCAAAGAGGGGGTCGAAGCACAGTTCTTGTTTTACGACGCTGCCCGTAGGTATCGCTCCCTTGGTCAAGTCGCTGGGTTCGGGCTCCCCACCAGTCAGATCAGGAAGTGCCTGAAGACAAGGGTCGCGGATAATGACAGGGTCCTCGGGTCCCAGGTGGTGCACACTCTCACGGCGACCTTGGCGCCCGTCGACGCGGATTGTGCTCGTTGTGGGTGCGGGAGCACGGAGAGTCCGGTGCAGATGTGGTCGTGTCAGGTGGGTACTAAGAGGAGTGCGGAGGCGCACTTGAGGACTGTGTACCTGCCGGTGTGTGGGTTTTGCTCCGCGGATGTGTGGCCCGGTGCTTTCGACGGCTTTCCGGTGGTGTCGCCGCCGCAGCCTGATGCTGCGACGGACACACCAGAAAGCGGAGGGGAAGATGGTCCCTCAGCCTGAGAGCTCTGAGCCAGACGAGTCCCCGAGGGAGCCCGAAGGAGACGGTGTCGGTAGTCGTGTAGGGCCTGGATGCTCGGGAGGTAATGGTCCTGAGGGGCCTGGAGGTCCGGGAGGCCCAGGAGGTCCTGGCGGTGAACCGGGTGAGGACGGGGATGGCGACAGCCACTACACCTTCCGTACCGAGTCCTCCGCTTTCGCTCCTTCCGGGAACGCTCTTCGAGCCGAAAGGACGAGCAGCACGCCCTTAAGGGAGCCCTTAAAGCGATGGAGAAAGCAGTGGACAAGTACCACGAAGAGGTGGAGGGGTCGTCCCATGTTTTTGGTCGGCTCCTTCGGTTTGTCCGGCAAGTCAGGGAGGTTCGGGAGTTGGAGCCGGTGCGCTATGCCATGGAAATGGTGCGCCTGGGCACGCCGGTGGGCGGGAGTGAGGAGCCGGTGTTGTCAGACCACTCCCTGCTATCGGAGGTGGCCAGGCACTGCTTCGGCTCCCTGAGTTCTGAGTACCGCGAGCTCTCTTCTGTGTTGAAGGAGGCCCGGGACAATAAGAACCTCACCCTGGACGTGATAGTGGTTCCCTTACTTAGCGCGGCTGGTAATGCCCGACAGAGGGGAGATGGCGGCAATCGGTCCGTTATTGCGTAGCGTGCGTCAGAGTCAGGATAGGCAGTCTCGTACAGTCCGCGAGTTCTGGGATGGAGTGCACCTCGCACACGACATCGTGAGTATGCTGGCTGCCCACGAGCTCACCACTCCGGTACCAGAGGAGGAGCTGCTGGACATATTCTTTACTGGTTTGATGCCGGAGGTAAGGAGGAGAGCTTTTCTTATAGCCGAAAGGCAAAACTCTTCGGTCCTGACTCTGAGCAGGACAGCCCGTAAAGACCGCCATAAACTCCTGACCTGGGCCATAGAGGCAGAGCAGGAGTTGCGGCAGAGCCAGGATAAGACGAGTCGCTCGATCCAGCTGCTAGCCCACGTGGATGTCACAGAGGAGTTGTTGGTCATGGCGACGTCCACCGGCACTCCGACGCCCACGGGGCAGCGCCTCGGGTCACCTGAGTACGAGGGTTGCCGTCTGTGCAAAGGCATGGACCATTATGCCCGCGACTGTCCGCAGGCGACGCAGCGTCCAAAGGAGTGGGCCAAGTGTCTCCTGGAGGACACCCTTGCGTTAATAGGGGACGGTTCAATGGTGGAAGAAGCTTTGGCTGCCATTGGACTGGATTTCGTCCCGGAGGACGCTCCCCAGCCCGGGGCGCCCTCCCCGCAGTAAAGGGCGCGAGCCCCGTCACAGCGGGGTCAGGGGGACGAAAGGGCCCCGCACCGGCGTCCACAGCGATGCAGGTGCTGCGTGACGTAGGTGGAGAAGGTGCAAAAGGCATCTTAGCAACAGCGCTAGACACCACCTTAGGAACCAGAGGCAGGGCAGAGGGTATGAGCAGGGGGATTTGGACATGTTAGCCGCCACCCGGACAGGTAACCCAGAGCCTCCTGAACGGGTGCAGGTCGAGCGACGAATCCAGAGGGAGCAGGAAAACTTCTGGAAGTCCGCCAGAACCCCAGCGACCGCCTCGGTCCAGCGTCCCGAGGAGCCATGGGAGCTGCTCCGCTGGATCACTGGCGTGGACACCCGGGATAAAAACCGGTCAAGCCACACAGTTGAACCACGGGCAGTCTACCGACAGCACTTGGAGAACCAGGGGTCGGACGTTGCGAGAGTTCGCGGGCACTGGAAGTTCAGAGCTCAGCGTTTGCCCACTAGAGTTGGGAAAGCCTTTAGGGCCCATAAGCCAGGTGCTCGCCTGCGCCCCGCTATTACATAGGGCGCTAGAAAGGTATCTGGAGCTGGAAGAGTCAGAGGTCCGACCGGTCAAGTCCCTTGCACTTTGGAGAGCAGGGCAAAGGCGAACGAGGAAGAATCCGCTTGGTCCTACAGCAGGTAAGTCCCAGTTGAATCGAGAAGAATTAGAGAAGTGCCTGAAGCACCTGGTCAAGGCACGTGACTACAACCGCCGACGCCGAGCCATTTTGGATCGGGAGTCTGGACGGTTCGTTCGCCTAGCCAAGCCCAGCCCCGTCGAGGGAGAGGAACTCTCACCACCAGAGAGAACTTCGAGGCCCAGTCGACCGTGGCTGACCAGAAGCAGGGCCCGCCAGGCCTTGGGTCCGAAACGTAGGCCATGGCTGTCCCCTGAAGACAATGCGCTTCGAGCCTCTCGATTGCAACGCAGATACGAGTTGGAGGATAGGGAACTGGCTTCTACCACGATAGAACGCCAGGCGGACTTCCATGCCTTCGTGCAGGAGGAGTTGGATAGGGAAGATATGGAACTTCAGCAGGAGAATGAGCTGATGCACCGAGACGAGCAGGTCAGGAAGCGCATAGCGGCTAAACAGGCCGCAGCGTCAGTTCAGGTCGCGGGTTCCCCCCCAGACTTTCCGGAGCGAAGTGCAGTTCAGAAGGCAGTCGCCATCGGCCTGCTGGCTGACGCATGCACTTACTTCCCCCCGGAATCTGACTCCGACGCGGAAGGGGAAACGTCGGTCACCGACCCGCCTGGACTGCATAATGCAGGACGGCGATATCAGTCCGAGCTGGTGTGAGTCCCTGGCAGCGGTATCCTCGATGGGAGCGCGCCCGATGAGTTTTGACAGGCACAGTCGCACGCCGACGTTGCTGTTGTTTCGGGCCTGGATCACGGGCTTCAGAGTCAAAGTGTTGGTACGTGTGGATTTATCGTATGGGCACCGTATGAACATCACTTTTACAAATTAGACAATTTCACACGTGTGGATTTAGCAAAAAAAACGTCCATACGGCGTCCGCATGCCATCCACACGTCGGACGGACGGTTTTCCACGCGTGCGAACAGGCCAATAATTTGTAGGGGCGCCTGCCTCTGTGCGCCCGGGTATGGGTTGCGCGACTACCTCTAGTCCCGCGGCTGGAGAGGCTGCTGTCAGTACCCGGATCTGAATTGTCGGTGACCTGGAGGCGGCGCAGTTTGTGCTGAGGGCTGGTGGATGTCGATGCCGCCGCGGGACGACTGTCCTCTGTCGCCTGGACGTGGGTACCTTGGACAGGGCCAGGAAGGGGGACGGCCTTGGCTTCGACGAGCTGCTGCAGTGGTGTGCAATTAGCTCCTCCGCGATGCGACCTCGTCCTCGTCGTTGGTGGGAGTTGGGGGGTGCAGTTGCTGCTGCTCGTGCCAATGTTGTTGTGAGAGCTGCTGAGGGAGCCACTGCTGCTGCCCGAACCACTGAGGCTGCTGAGGGTACCACAATGGTTGTTGTTGGAATTGATGCTGCTGCAGCTGGTGTTGCAACTGTTGTTGCTCGTACCACTGATGTTGCTGCAACCGCTGTTGCTGTGACTGCTGCTGTTGTATGTGTTGTTGTTGCAGCTGTTGGTGTAACTGCTGGGGTACACACAACTGTTGTTGTTGCGATTGCTGATGTTGTAAGTACGGCTGCGGATGCTGTAAGTACGGCTGCTGATGCTGTAGGTACGGATGATGCTGCAGCTGTTGGGGGTTAGGTGGGAAGGTGATGTATGGATAGGAAGGTTGTGGTGGGGGAAAGGTTTGTTGTTCCTCCCCAGTAGTCGCTCGGTACGGGTCTGAGGCTTGCCGAGCGACATGCTGCCGAAGTGGTGAAAAAGTGGTTTTTGGGCACTTTTGGGCACTTTTGAGGTGGAATACTGACCAGTAGGGGCTCTGCCAAGGCTGCAGGAAGCTTTTAGAGGTTACTATGGTGTCTTAGGGGCAGGCTTTTGGTGGTGAAACCTGTCGGGCTGGGGTTTGAGGGTTACTGAAAAGTAGCTAAAAGTGCTAAAAAGTGCTGTTTTTTTTTTTTGCCGTTTTTGACACTTTCAAGGCTCTATAACTACTTGCATGGCTGCAGTGATGAGGTCATGATAGACCCGGATATCGAAGTATACTGTCCAAAACAGGTCGGATGTGACCTCCCCGAGAGTTTCAACTTTACATCAACTCAGGCATGCTTGGGTCCAAAAGCCTGTTTGAGCCCCCAGTGTTAAGGAAGTGAAATATGATGTTTTGAAGATATTTCCGAGGGAAGACGGTAGTTGTATACGAAAGAAAAATGTACTTACGGAGGTGAAAATTGCACACATATAGACGGAAGTACAGCCCTCCCCCTGTAGTACAACGGAAGTTCTTCAAAGGCCGTGGGCGAGTTGCGCAGGGGCGAATTCGCAGCACACTGATACCAATTGTGCCGGGGCACTAGACTAATATACTCAGAAGTTGTTTTTGTTTGAACATGTAAAGGTACAATATCCTTTTTGCATTATATCACTGGAACCGGGCCAGATTAGTTAGGTGTCAACGTTCGTTACGATCTGAGTTCTGAAGGCCGTACACTTCTCAAGTGCTCTACTTATTGCAACTCAGGCAACTCGGTCCACCGACCCGACTACCCGATGTCCTGTCACGATGCACCGTTCGGTTCTGACCTGATCATATCTCGATTCATTCCATTTCTGATTCGATGCTACATCTTCGATTCTGATGTCTCGTTGACGAACTATCCCGGTGACGGTCATACAGTACTGTCATACTGCCATACTATCATGCCGTCATCGGGCGGTCACATTGTCAACCCTCAGACATCTGATGCTCATTTTCATCGTCTCTTCAATCTGAACCCGAATTCGACCGTAGTCCGATGATCTGATCAAGTGTCACCATGACCGTCATACGGCACTGTCATACTACTGTACTTTCATAGTGTCATAGTGTCATCCCTCGGACATCTGGTACTCGTTCTTACCGTAATCTCAAGCCCGACTTCACTGTCACCCTGTCAATTCCTGATTACCCTTGGTGACACACATCAACCTAGGTACACCGGCTTACGTTGTGCCTCCGGGCACACGTCGAGCACCCAAATAAAAATTTCCCATTATTTCTTCGACAACGTGTTTAGTGAGGGTCCCCAAAAGGTCCCACGAACTTCAAACACGCGATCCCGATCTTATATCCAATTCCTCTAGCACCCGCGCACTCAAAATGACCCAAAAACAACGATTTTCGCCGCCCCCGACGAGCAGAAAAAAGTTTTCAGAAAAAGTTTTCCGCACGGGGTCTTAGAATTGCCCTAATAAGGTCTAGTAACTCCCAAAACATTGAAAATCTCATATTTAGAACGATTATGCATTTACCGTCCGAACTTTTTGCGACGGCTCTTAGATACACATATTTTACATGTATGGTTCAAGTTACTTAGCGGCCACAGAGGTGGCTGCAATTCATAACTATTTCAAAAACTACTCGAGAGCTTGCACAGCTCTCTTCTATAAGGTAAGCTATCCATACCCTGTCACTTCCTGTGTTCAGTCATCTACTGACTGCAACTGCCAATCAGGTGGTATCTGTCATAAGTACTCATATGTCTCTGACCGTCGACTCCCTAGTCTCTCATTTGAATACTCACAGATCTGCTGATGTGGCAGGAACTGAGGCTCTCCTGCTTTCCCTCCAATTATGTTTGACTAATATCCCAGTGTCACACTAAGGCTTTGAATTCTGTCAGTCATCCCTGTCGTGCCTCTCAGGTCATCATGGTGACTGTCATCATCCCTGCCACTCGTCACTCTGCCACGTATGTCCCTCGTACCGACTCGTGATTTACCCTAGTAGTACAGAGGAACATGCAAATACACATGTCATACTCCGATTTTTCAATACGGTCCCGGCTCAACCAGGCTGGGCTACCTTATTGTAGTTGTGGAAGTTAATTAGCATGCAATACAGTCAGTAAAGGTCAGTGCTGTATGTCCCACAACAAGTTTTCGGTGTTTTTTATGACACTCGCGCGCGGAGGAATTCATGTGTATTTGTGAATGTTAAGTGATGTAAATGTTGCGAGGTGTTTATTTTGACACATATGCAAAGGGCCATGGCGAAAAAGTAGAATTTGCGGGAGTTTTGGCTTGCATTCGTTTTCAGAATTTGGTAACTTTTTCGATGGCGACCTTCCATTGCCTTAGACCTAGGTAAAATAGGCATGGTGGATGATGATAATGATGCATGGCTGATGGTGGCTGATGGTGGCTGATGAGTGGATGATGATCATGGCTGTTTGCTGGCTGATTTGTTGGTGACACAGAATCGTGATCATTACACGAATGATGGGAATTCAGCCAATTAACAGATTGCGCAATCTTTGATTCTTAGCCTAAAAGGCCGTTCGGATCCGATAAAATTGTGTGAATTTAAATGAACCAATGGCATTTTGACAGATATTCAAACAGCATCAACCGATTCTGATAACTGACAGTTAGCAGGCGACGAACTTCATTCTAACCAACTGACAAGATGTATCAACCTCCTAGCGTAGGCAGCGTCGCCTCAGGTAGCCCAAACGTTTATTATATTGACACTGTTGATGGACATTATTGGGAGTGCTTTTGCTGCGGACGGTGGATTTTCAGACAGGCTTTGGTCGTTGTATATGGGTCTGAGGTGAACTTATCTTGTGGCAAGAATATGTTTATGTGTATGTCGTGTGTTATGGCTGCATCGGAGCCAGATTTTTAAATGGACCACGTGTTAAGCATTAAAAGGCAGCGTGCTCTAGCTCAAAAGGAATACCTCCGGAAACGGCGTGAGGACAATGCTAGGGGGAAACGGTTAACTATAGCTAGAGAACTGTCAATCGAGTTCAAGAGGCCTAAGGCAATCGATAACAATGGCACATACATTACAGTTACAGACATCGTGGTTTTCACAGCATACATACTTAGAAGGAGCATCAATGTTACTATGCAAGAGCAAGAAACATTAGTTTACGGCAGAGTTCAAAAAATATTGTACAATTCACAGCAACGGTACTAGTCGAATACAGAAAATATGATGGACAATTCTACACCTTTACATTTTTCTGCAAGCAGATTTTCTGCGTGTTCGACGTGAAGGAGAGAGAGCCTTTGCCACTACCGGTGGCACCTTGCAAGGAGTACTGCTGGCAAAAAGGGAATCCCTTGCATTAAAAGGTGCGCCGCCAAACGAAGATTGCAGAATTCCTGCGCCGCCAAAAGGTAACATGTCACTGACCGGTTAATTTTGAACGCAGATGCGACAGAAACGTACATGTGCACGGCAGTCAAATCCCGTACTCAGCAGCGAAGATGAAGACGCTGATGAGGAAGAACCTCACCTGGATGTATACAGTAGCGACGATGATGACGCTGACGATTCTGATTTCGATATTATTCCACGACCTGCACGGACAGCAGCAGCGCGGAAGTCAGCGCAGCGTAATTATACTGGAACTACTTCTACCCGCGGCAAAGCCAAGCGTGCACCCAAAACAAAGCAGCCAGCTGCAGATTGTTATCACGAATTCAGTATTACGTTTTCGAAACTGGGTGCAGATTTGCCTGAGGACGAGTTCCACAAGGGAGCTGATTATCTGGAGGGGGTCTTGGACTACATGACGTGTGTTTACGAGCAAGGGGATGAAGAAGGCCACTGGCACGCGCAGTGTACTGGCGGCGGCATGCACATCAAGAAGGACGCCATTCACGCTGCCCTGAAGTCTGCACTCGGATGGGAAGGTGTCAACCGTCAGTCGAACTGGAATCTGGTCGTCAAATATCTTACATACAAAAAATAAGGTACACACACGTTTCGGGATGATCGGCTACTGCCATAAGAATGTACAGAGACTGGAGGACGCCATCATTCGGAAGAAGAACGTCAGCGAAGCAGACATTAAGACTGAGCTGGACACGTACCTTCTTTACGGTTCTTCTCAGCTGAAAGGAAGGATGGAGTTGACGGACTACAATTTGTTCGCGAAGGCAGATCTGTTTCGACGTTTCCGCATGAAGAGAAAGTTCGCGAGCTTTAAGTCTACTTTGAAACGCATGATACGGTCTGGTAAGTACGTGCTCTGTACCGACTTCATCACTGACGGGCGTGGACTGTCGGAGGAGCGCTGTGAGAGTCTGTGGAAGGTGGTTATCATGCCCGCCTTAACTGTGAACACGGACATCACCAACGTCCTGTTCCCTAGTTCGACCACCTACTTCGATCGATCCAGGTATAAATGCTGAATTCTAGAGCCATATCACGAATTTTGAATTTCACATCTTGAGTTTCGCATCTGTATCGTTGGATTTTAACATTGTTGAATCTGACTGTTTGTGCAGGTATTTTAATAACCAGATTGTGAACTCAGACACTCAGATCAGGCAAATGCCATATGAAGAATCTGACGTGTCTGACACTGAAGAAGAGCAGACTAGGCGGGTTTACGAGGCGCGGCAGAATGTTCCTAAAGATAGTAGATATTTTTCTGACACGCAGGCGGAGGTGATGGCAGAGCGTGGGAGAGTTTCTCTGAATGCAGATGAAGCTGGACCGAGTGGCACAGCGAATGTTAGTGAAACTGCTGAGTTGGCAACTGAAGAAGTGCCGACACACGCCCCTTATCAGTATAACCTGTGTGCGGGATTCGGGGTTGAGGACATCCTGTCTTCTGTCACGATGACCACACCTGTCATGAATGTTACTCCACCGAGACAGCAGACGCAGCAGGCAGAATATTTTGTTCCTGGTACCGAGGCACAAACCCGTGCTGCCACGACCGAGGCTCAGGCTGTCACGCCAGAAAATGTAGTGCCTGCCGTGAACTCTGTTAGCACTTCTCTTTTAAAATCAGCTCCAGAAGAGTTAGCAAACATTGTTTTTGCCATGCTTCGCTCAAAAGGTGCAAAGCTTTAAGTATTTTATTTTTATAAAGAATTTTAGTTTCGGAGATTTTTAACAAATGGCTTTTGAAGACGTGTCATGGCGAATTTTTTAATTTTGATAGTTTGTTATCAAGTTATTTGAATAGTGTGCTACATGTACATCAATATCCATATGCCAGTCAATGTTCGTACAGGATTTGCTTATATCCCTAGACACGCATTTCCCCGAAAATTACATAATGTTCCGGACAGTAAACCACTGGTTGCCAAGACAGCAAGTTAAATATGACAGACTGTGTATTGCATGGTCGATATTCATATAACCTCTATACGGTACTTGATTATTTGTTGAACACACGCGCAGTTAAGAGGGCAGGCCACATTGCTATTATCAAAAACCTCACCCCAACGTTTCTTGAACTAAGTTATTGTATACCCTGTTGAAATGAAACGGCATGCCTAAAGTTTAAGGGCTAACAACGAAGGGCTGCTGCAGTGTACTTCGTCCAACAGTTTACAAAAGTTTGACTGCAATATCAAACTTTAGAAGGTGCGACGTAGAGTCTCCCATCATATGGGAGAATTTAGCTCTCTTCTTCAGCAGCTGGCGCTGTACAAGAATGTCCCAACCGAAATCAAGTCACTAGAATAGCAAGGGAAACAGGGAAGAGCTAACGTTACCACGCATGCAGTACTGCCATGTGCGAACAGAATGTAGAGAAAGCGGTGCATACCCTAGCAAGTGCAAACTTATCTTTCAGGTATGCTTGCATCATAGGTGTTGGCAGCACGGCCGATGCCATATTCGCAGAGTTTCTACCTTCTGTGGAAGCATCGGCCTCGGGAGCATCGGCCACGGGAGCTTCGGCCTTGGGGGATTCGGTGGAGGAATTGTAGCCAATCGTGTTTTTCTTGGCTTCAGTGGGTGGGGCCTGAAAACAGAAAAAAGCCTAAATCGCCTCGCCGTCTGGCCCCTCCCCATTAATATGTTGGGATTCACTTTTGTGTCCTGTGTAGTGCTATCGGCAGGTCTGAAATTGAGAGGCACTGCTTTGGTGACACGCCAGGCAAGAAACAGACCGCGAACAAAGAAAGTCTGCTAAGTATTAGAGTGATTTTGGGCGGTTTTGTTACCGTCATCGCGCGGCCTCCAAGATCGCAGGCAGAGACTTCTTTCGAGGTGGAAATGATCTGGGTTCCAGAGAGGGCAAAGCAAGAAAGATCTCAGAATGAAACCGTCCCAACCCTCAAAGCAAAAAAGCAGGACGAAAGTCTAAGATCGCAGAAGAAAATTCCCAAGTTGCGCTGAACGAAAGACAATTCTTTCCTTCACAATAAAGAGCGACTGGTCTGAGACAATGGCAGCGCCGAACTGAGGGAGTGACTCAAAACAGGTGCGTCAAGCGTGTGACGTATATTTTTGCTGCGACACCAGAAAAGCCAGTAAAAAAAGCTCGACCGAGAGCCTCGAAGAAGAGGGTACCTTCTCATACACTGCACCTTTAACCTCGCTTTCAGAGTCCTTCTGCTTGAAGAACTCTTTCGACTGTGGTTGTCACACCCAAACCCGAACCGTACCGTACGACTTTCGTTGTACAATCAATCGCTTCCAACCAAATAGCTGGTTCGGTTCTTCTGAGAAAAAAGTTTTTCGCAAACGTGTTTTCAATTAAAACATTATAGCACCCACACATCAGGTTAAACTAAAAGTTACACTGGCAGTCGGCAAGTAACCATATGCTGCTTAGGCTAAAACGTCCAGCAGAACTGGCACTGAGATGGGTTTCTGATTCACCTGAGACTTATAGCTGGAGGAGGCACCAGCTTTGACACCAGAGCGCTCGTTACCTGCAAACATTTACATAGCAAGAAAGGTAAAAGAATGCAAAAGACAAACTCCAGAAAAGGCAGCAGTATTGCGACAGGCCAGAGAGCCACTTGAGAAGCATAACATTTGTAGGGCTGCGGCTGACAAGCACGTACCAAGATCGTAATTCGCTCCGCCCGCCTTCTTCAGCAGGGCATCCAACTCCTCGGACAGACCTTCAAGACCGTCGCGATCATAGATTTGTTTTTCGATGTGGAAACCCTGCACCGGAGATGCGTTGAGTGAGGAAAAACTGCATATGCAGGGCATGCGGGTGACCAAGCTTAAGTGAACAAATATTGGATGTGGATATTAATACCTTGAACAATTCTCCAACCTTGTCCTTATGAATGTTCACTTGTCCCTTCTTTAGAGCTGGCGCATTTTCACCAACCCTACAACAGAAATTTCCCGTTCAGCACTTTACTATCAGAATATCGCCCCAATATCCGACGCATAGTGTCTCAAAAAGTACAGCAAACACCTCAGGCACCAATATCTGCAATAGGACGTCCTCAAAGGTGATACAGGTGACCGAAACCACGGCTTCAAACCACGGCTTCCGACGTATCAAGAGGAAACTGAAATGCGCAGCGCAAAAAGTATGATTAATCTGACCTCTTGGAAGGGGGAATGCTCAACAGATATGTAATCATAAACCAAAAAGTGCAGCTTCGACGAGCAGCAACCAGTGCGGAGTCCGTGAACGGAAGAACTTTCCAGAGCGGTGAGCAGGGCGTTCGAAAAGAACACTGTGGCTTTGTAGCTGACAAGGATTCGAAGCACTGGGATACGCGTGTCTCAAAGCGATATGCCTCTGTTCTAGTGAAGCCGCCCGAATAGCATTCGAACGTGCCGACTTTCGGACAAACAGGAAGACGGACGGACGCGGAAAAGCAGGTTGCAAGAACGCTGAAAAGATATTCAGTATTATTGCAGAAGAGCAGAGCCTAAAAGGGCAGTTCCACAAGTAACATGCTCTCGTTCAGTCATGTGGGCTCGAGTTCAAAGTTTGCAGTGTACCAGGTGATGAAAATGAACTTGACCCTCTTTGAGTCGCCACCATCATCAGTCTTCGCAAGGCGCAGAAGGCAGTACAAAATCTGATGACAATAATATGTACCTTAGATCCGTAGAAATCGTAGAGGCGATGCGGGTAGCTTACAAATTTGCAAACAGTTTTTTGTTTTCTTTCGTTCGCTCAAAGTCCCCCAAAAAGCAACTTTTACAATCGGACGGCCAAATTCGACACAATGGTAACAACTTCATATGGTCAGGGAATATACTACATACTGCGGGGATTATGTGTTTAAAGTTGGCAGTGCCTACTTGGGTGTCTTCAAAAGAGGCCAGACACTCTGTCAGACCGCCCGAGCCACTGGCAGCTCCCTTAAGCTTCTTCCCTTCATAGCCGAGAGCACACCTGAAAAAATAAAACCCCATAAAATCCCTGGGGAAAAAACGATGTGAAATACTTGAGAAGTGCCCCTTGTCACGGTCTTGACGCCATGCTGTGATCAGAAGGTGACTCACCAGTCTGTATCGTCGTCATCTTTGAACACCTTCTGGTAGAACTCAGCGCAGGAATCCAAGAAGACCGACATTTAGAAAATTATCTCACACAAATGGCACTGACGATAAGATGTGGACAACTATTCTCTGTCCTTGCTAAAATAAACTGAACGAAGTTTAACCGCAATTGTAAGCGGTTTACGCAACGGAACGAGTAACGGAACGGAATAGCTGGTTTAGAAGTAGTGTAGTGTGGATGTTGGTAGGTGTCCACATCCAAATGTGAATCTGAATGTTGAATGCAGTTTGCAGTTTGCCAGTTTCGAAGGCATAGGCAGTAGAAGTGTCACATCATGATCGATTATCATTTTTTCATTATCGATTATGCGATATCGCTATCGGAAAATATAAAATAAAAAATATATTACAATTTCCCGCACTATAAATCGATTACCATCCTTGTTCGCGATATTTCGCGAAATCGGATTTCGGATATCGATATGACCGGGGGAAACCGATATCGATAAATCGTCGATATAGGGCGCGGGTGCGGCCATACTCAAAACATTTTAATATGGCATTCAGCATATCAAAATGACCGTATTTTTATGCAGAAATCGACTGCACAAAAAACGGGAAGCAACGTCGACGTTGTGAAAACCGAGTTTGGGGGCATAAGGTCAGCAACCTCCTATAGGGCGCGGGTGCGGCCATACTCAAAACATTTTAATATGGCATTCAGCATATACTGGAATATCCTAGTTCACTAGATATCAGAAACTCCCGAACTGTGTGGATAAAACTCCTAAGATAAATAAACCCTAAGCTAGATATACCCGGAACGGTCTCGGACGGTTTCGGAGTCTAGCCTACCTGTGACACAGCGTGTGTCACAGCACGAACCTATAGATCAGTCAGCAGTCCAGTGTTGGTCCTAGGAGTCTGTCATAGGGGCCTGACCGGGACTCCCAGTCAGGGCTGCCTATACAGATTTCAGCACACCACCCCAGCACTGTGGGTGGTGACTGTCTAGGAGAGTCAGATAATGTAAGATAAGTTAGGGCAGGAGCCAGGTTGACAGACCTAACTGCTAATCCAACTGTGCAATTCTGAAACACAAATTGGAAACCCTCTAGCTAGCACAGGTGCAGAAACCTACGGGCATTGTGCACCCGCTAAACAACTGAAAGGCACCGAGCTAGCAAGCCAGAATGTAGCTTGTAGTTGTCAAAAGCAAAAGCATAAACCAGAAAAGTTGTTGAAGTCACCGGAGTCCCGCACACCACCATGTTGGTGTGCATCCAGAGTGAACAAGAAGTCAATCGACAGCACCAAAGTAGCCAGCCGTGGTCTCAATCAAGTCGGACCCGAAGGGAGGGTTCCCGAAAGGACCTCTCTCATGTAGAGCCACACCGTAGAAGAAGGCCATGTCGAAGCTCAAATCTGCCTGAGCAAGATCCTGAAAGATGTCAGGGGGCTCAGGCGGCTCAAGCGGTGGCACATTGTCAGCCACAAAGAAACCCTGAGCCGGGATCACTGATTCAACAAATTCATTCGTGGAGAAAATTGACGGAGTCTCCCAATCGAGGTCACCACCAGGCGAAGGCAATCCCGCAGCCGACTGAGCATCGGGCATACACAATTCCCAAGATTTCTTTTCAAATCGCCTATATTTCTTTCTCGGATTTCGCGACGTTACCCCTATATTTCGCATAAATTTCTCGCGAAATTCGCACGAAATCTTCCGGTATACCCTTATGCGTCTAAAATTTCGCGAGCTTCGTGAGCCTTACGTCATTAGTTAATTTCCGATTTTTAGAAGCCAAGAGAGTACCCTATTATGGGTTTATCACGAGTCATCGTCTCATCGATATTCCACTCAGATTTTTGGGTCTAGTATGAGGATATCTTTACAATGTCAAATTACATGCGCATGTTATACCTAAGCATTAGGGAGCCTTGCAAATAGTCGGCTAATGCTTTATCCTGCTCACTAGCAAACATACTTGCAAGCAAAGAGAACACCCGTTCACAGGAGGCCGAGTTCGGTGTGAAAGAAAAACAAATTCTTGCAGCTTCTGCCCAAGAGGGAACTTCCTTACCGTTATTCCTCCACCAATCTAAAACCATCTGTGTGAACCTATCTACATCACTATGATCACAAGTGAATCCTGCCACCAGAGTTAGATACTGAGCTAGCTCTCCCTCAAGTTTAGCCACACTATCATCGGAGCGGTGACGTTTGAATCTATCGAATACGTTAACCACGGGTTGGATCTCTTTACGAGCTGCTCGCTCCTCTAATACTGTGAGCTCGGTCTCTGACTGCTCGTTTTCGTCGTCGGCCTCTGAGGGGTCGTCGTCGCCTTCGTCTGAAGCTGAACCATAACTGTGCTCAACGAGCGAGAACTCAGAATGAGGCATATCGATATGCAATGCCAATCGAACCGCAGAGGTGTCTGAGAGGAACAACCGCCGTGAAACCTAGAATCCTTGGAGTGTGCAGGAACGTGCTGGCCCAGTCCTAGCTATAAAGTACTCCTCCGTAGCTTAGTGCCCTCTACTGTAAACTGAAAATCAAAATCTGAAAATGCGAAATCTGAGCAATATGGCGAAATTTCGCCATATTTACCGGGGGCGGGGGGGGGAATTTTCGCCAAAAGGGCCCCAAATTTCGCGAAATTTTTCGATTTCGCGGGGGTACCTATATTTCGCAAAAAATTTCGCGAAATCCTGGGAAGCCCCTAATCGGGCACGGCTGCCACCCCCATGATCGAGATGCAAAGAACGAGGGAAAGGAGGAAAGGAATTCCCCAGGGCCCAACCGTGGCAGGAAAGCCCCAAGGCGGCTTCCCACAACCGTAGGCCCTCTGCTCGTCCACGGGCGGCCTGGAAACATGATTGGCCGACGGAGGCGAACCCCGCGGCTTCAGCCGGAAGCTGCCGTCGGCAAAGTCCTCGTAGTCGTCGGTGTCGTATCCGGTGAGGTCAACCGGCGCGATGGCGGCGTGGTTGACAGTCTGAACGAACCCAGGGAACTCACCGTCCGTCGTGGCAGTCACCCGCGCCGATTGAAGCGGCACGGGCTTCACATCCTCCTCCTGCGAGACAGGCATAGCAGGGGCCGGCACGGCGGATGCCGATGCCGCCGCACCACCTGCCGGAACCTGCTCCTCCGGCATGCCCCCCGCTGCCGCGGGGCCGCACACCAGAGCCGATGCATGCGGCTCGAGAACCGCCGTGGTGGGAAGGATGCGTGGGTGTAGTGCACCTTGCAGTTTGCCGCGGCATGGACCTCCGCGGCGAGATCGTCCAGCCGCTGATGAATGTCGGCACCCGCGGGCTCGTCAGCAGGCTGCTGCGGCTCTACCGTGAAGCCGTAGGCGGACACATCGATCCCGCCCACCGCACCCGCACAGAGTACCGCAGGCGGCCCGTACGTAGATGCCGCAGTGGCAAAAGCCTCGGCCCCATCATCCGCCGCCTGCTGGAACAGGGCACACATGGCCAATGCACGCACCCCCTCCGCGTCCTCCTCGTCGATGGGAATGCAGAATGCCGCGGCCGAGTGCGGGGGATGCTGACGCCCGCCCAACGGACAGTCGCGGTAGAAATGGTACTGCTCACCTTTCCCCGCCTTTTTGCATTTCCCGCAAAAAGGCTTCGCCTTCTGATCGTCACGGTCAAAACCGACCGGCGGCAACGGGTGCGTGCCGACACGGAACCCCCGCTGCGTACCGCGCTGCTGCTGCTGCCGCTGCTGCCGCTGCGGCTGCTGTCGCTGCTGCTGCGCCGGTGGCGCATCCGTCCCGCGCTGTTGCCGCAGCAAATCCTGGAGCTCGTTGATCTTGTTGAGGAGGGCGCCGTACTCGGTGCTGGAGAGCTGCGCGGAGATGCCGCTCTTGCCCGAGACTGTCTTCCCCGCCCCCGTCTGCGCCCAAGCCTGATATATCTCCACCACAAGGGAGCGGAGAGACGCCAAGGATACGTGCGCGAGATCGGCGGCGAGAGGGTACCGCACCTTGACCGCGGTGTAAAACACCGGGTCCAGCCGGTTGTACATGGAGAGCTTCCTGGTCTCCTCGGTGGGTGTCCAGTCCGTAGCTTTGTTATCCCGCACCAGACGCTGTTCCCGAGCCAAGATGGGCTGCGGGTCAGTGTCTGCGGGATAACGCAACGCGGCGTGCTCCTCCTGGTGCGACTCACGTAGCGCCACAGGTACACAGCCCTTGATGATGTCCACCAGGGCTCGCCGTCCATCACGGTCAGACGAGGCGTCGGTGCCAGTCAGCCAGACGTAGGCGTTGCTGTGTTTCTCGACAACCAGAGCCAGAACGTCGAAGAGCAAGCCGTTGACCTTGGTCACCACACAAGCCAGAGGGTTGTCGAGGTCAAAGGATGCCAACTCCAGCCCAGCGGAATGAAACTCTGTACGCAGCTGCACCACCAGCTCGGAGAGGAGGCCAGCGTCGTCCGTACCGCGGAAGTGGTGCTTCTTGTCCCCAAGGACATCCTCTCGGACACCCTTGGCCCATTGGCGGTGCAGCCGCGTTTTGTAGACGTCGTCAACCAGCTTGCTCTGCTCCTGCAAGTACTTCCTGGTTGCCACGTCTGCATCCTCGTTGGAATTCGGGGCGGGGGTCGGAACCGTTGGCGTACGCACCGTCGGACTGTTCCGAACCCCGTCTAATAGCCTCAGGGAGGCGTCGATGTCACTGTCCCTGTCCAGGGACTTCTTCGCTCGGGTCAACATGCCCATACTCTGAAAAGCCAGAGGGGAGGTGGTACGCAGTCGCGCGGTTGGGTGTGGTAGCGGAAAAATGGTAATGGTCAGCAGCGGAGAGGAGCTGAGAGAGCGGAGCGGCGAGGGGCACTCGAAGATGTCGTCGAAGTCGAAGGTGGCGCGAACACCAGCCCAAAAAACAGTAACCAGCAGGGCCAGTGCCGGTGCAAAACTGGATCCGAACATTGCTAAGACTAGTCCGTAACGAGGCGCGGTCCCCATGGCCGCCACTCCCAGTTGCTTACCGCAAACAATTCATACCATAATTCCTAGTCGCACCCAAACGCGCATGCGCGCACCACCTCTCCAAGCGGCCGTTTAGCCAATCATGGCCAAATCAGCAAGTGGAATAAAAGCGTGGATGGGGCCACGACCTACTGGAATATCCTAGTTCACTAGATATCAGAAACTCCCGAACTGTGTGGATAAAAACTCCCAGATAAATAAACCCTAAGCTAGATATACCCGGAACGGTCTCGGACGGTTTCGGAGTCTAGCCTACCTGTGACACAGCGTGTGT
Organism: Cymbomonas tetramitiformis; assembly: GCA_001247695.2. Classification (NCBI taxonomy): domain Eukaryota; kingdom Viridiplantae; phylum Chlorophyta; class Pyramimonadophyceae; order Pyramimonadales; family Pyramimonadaceae; genus Cymbomonas; species Cymbomonas tetramitiformis. The sequence goes on along the minus strand of LGRX02024743.1, from coordinate 4,084 downwards.
CACAGCACGAACCTATAGATCAGTCAGCAGTCCAGTGTTGGTCCTAGGAGTCTGTCATAGGGGCCTGACCGGGACTCCCAGTCAGGGCTGCCTATACAGATTTCAGCAGCATATCAAAATGACCGTATTTTTATGCAGAAATCGACTGCACAAAAAACGGGAAGCAACGTCGACGTTGTGAAAACCGAGTTTGGGGGCATAAGGTCAGCAACCTCCTATCTCTTAAACGTTGCAGACCCTCTATAGAGGGTTAAATTTTTTTCAGCTATCTGTATGACTCACCGCGGGCGCGGTACTAGGGGGAGTCATGCATGCGATGGCTCATATTAATCGTCGAGAGTTGAATTTTCTTTGGTCCTATCGGTGGGCAACGAAATCCCTATTCCACGCTTCAAAATGCGCCACAACTGCCTTGAAACCACGTTGAAAACCACCCGAAATTCGAGGGTGCGGAGGGTTAACTAAATATTTTGTGTTTCGGCGAATTTTTCTTTTTCCACTTAAAATTTGGGACCGAGCGGCTAAAGCGACTTTATTCGAGTGTCCCAAAAGGTACTCGAAGTCAAAAAGCGCCCATCGCTCCGGTCAAGTCGCTGATATCATCCACTCCATGTGCACCCCCCCTCAAAATTTGGAGTCCGAAGTGGGCTCACTTTCGATCTCAGCTTATGGGAGGCATGCATTTGGCGAGGACCGTGCACCCTGGCATCAGGACGATAGATTAGAGTGCCCATATGGACCCCCGCCCCATGGGCCCTTCATTCTAGCTATTTCCGAGGTGTACAAGGCGATTAAAGATGGTATGACATGGGTATGACACCCTGTCATACCCGTGTCATACGGGGTATGACATACCCTTTGACCGCCCTATACCCCCGCAAGATGCGAATTAAATAACACCATACCTTGCCCCCCCAATATATATGTCAAAACCCCCAAAATGAGCCAGGGTATGCATGAACGCCCCACGATTGCGTCACGAATTCCGCAAGCTCAATTTGTCCACTGCGGGGCTCGAACCCGGGACCTCGGGCTTGGGTGCCCAAAAAACTTATGGGAAACGAGCTAACCACTGTTCTGCGTTTCTGTCCGCCCCCACCCACGCGTGGGTGGTATACCATTCCTGGCTATATGTACCCGAACCTTGTCGAGAAGTGCAATCTACACCGTTGACCGATATGAAATCTTAACCCTCCATAGAGGGTTAACTCGGAAACGTTTAAGAGATAGAAAAAACCCCAGAACACTATCGATTGATATGAATAAGTACCCAAACTGCTATCGACAGATATGAATAAGTACCCGCCCGCGAAGTGTTATCGACTGATATGATATTTTTCGATAACGCTAAAAAAACTATCGATGAATAACGATATTTTCGATATATCGATATATCCGGCGGGATATCGAACTATCGATACCTTCCCTTGATTATTATTTATTTGACGATATTACTGTTTCCTTCATTTAAGGGTAGGGTGCCGTGATCTGACGAATTAAAAAGTATTGATCACAATTTCCATAGTTAACACATTTAAATTTTCATTGCAAAGCTGCCACTTGTTGAAATTTATAGCGCAGAATTTTGCAACATGACCCCCTATTTTTATTGGCTAGGATCCAAGAATGGTGAGTTAACGTGGTATAAAAAAAACCTTAGGCAAAGTTATCACGTAGATTTATTTTTAGAATTTATGTATCGATTGCATTTTGCATATCTATATTATTAATGAGAAGTTCATGGTTTAGTGGCTACTTTGAAACCGTGGTATCGCGAAACCATGGTTTACAAATCGTGGTTTCGCGAAACCACGCTTTTCGCGATATTTCCCCGAATATTCCGCCTGGTGGCGCCTGGGTGGCGGGGGATATGCTGATCGCGTGTCACGTTCCCCCAAACCATGGTTTCGCGAAACTACGGTTTGAAAAGCGTGGTTTCGCGAAACCACGCTTTGGAAACTGTGGTTTCGGGATACTACGGTTTGGAAACTGTGGTTTCGCGATACCATGTCATCACATCAACTGGGAGCTCCCAGTTCAACGGTGAGCCTGACTGGAAGAGTTTCAGAATTTTCGACATCTCGGGGCGTTCGAGTCGATCTTCAGATTTCGTAAATTCGATTTTCACATTATGCATCTGGATGACGATGGCTGACGTTCCCCCAAAGCGTGGTTTCGCGAAACCACGAAAAGCGTGGTTTCGTGGGACCACGGTTCAGAATTGTCTTACGTGATGGGACACGTCGGCAGACAGGCTGTCGCGGACGTGTACACAATATTCCTTTCCAAAACCATGGTTTTGGAGAAAACCATGAAAACCGAAACTGTGGTTTCGCGAAACCACAGTTTCGCGAAACCACGGTTTGGAGGCTACTTATTGGGTACACGATCAAAAAATGCACAGAAGCGTGGGATCGAACGATCTGCCCATCGTGTCCGTGAACGCAGTGATGACAGTCGGACCAAAACCATGGTTTTCAAAGTAGCCACTAAACCATGAACTTCTCATAAGTCGCCTAATATGCTCTTTTTGAGCCTTCCGATTCAGAAATGCCGATCTGCCGCATCGTGTCGGCTGTCCTACTGCAGACGTCGGCTGTCCTACTCCAGATTTTGCGAGGAGCTCACAGACGCTGCTCATCTGACCATTCATATTCACAGTACTTCATTAAATTCGTAACTTTTTCATACCCGATCTTCCATTCAGGTCAGGTATTGGTTCGAAAAATTCGAACCAATGATGTTTTAGATTCTAGCCTAAAATCAGGTTATCGTCCGATTGAATCTTAGATGGTTACGGGCGTCAGATCCGGATATTTCCTGGACTCTCATCGTTAATTTTTCCTACTATCCATGAAGCAGGTTCATGGAACCTAATCCAGAATGCCGCGGACCCGCGTATGACGGTATGAGTGTTTGACCGAGCACCCGTTCCAACGATACGCGCGCAAAGCGCAAATTTCGAATTCCGGTACGGCGGCGCGGGCGCGGCCCATTGCAATACAAAGCCTCCGCTAACTTATCGTTACCAGAGTTCATTCCTTCACGTGCGCCCCTCCCCCGCGCAGCTGCTGTTGTCCCTGCATTTCTGCGTTGACCATTGTTTTTTCTTCACTTCGTTCCAATTTTCCTAATTCACTTGAATCCATTTTCCTAAGTGCGTACGCTGCAGGTCCATACGTATGTGTGAGTGCATGCGGGGTTGCGTTCGCAGGTACCCCACCAACGAAGGCCGTGCCGGAAAAGTTTTCTTCATTCCTCTCCACGACCACCCACCGTAGACCGACTTTTCGGTGCGCATCCTTCCCCTTTGTGTAACTTCTGTGAATTCCTGCACGCCATCTACATCCAGAACTCCATCAAGGGACCGGACCCGAGAACCGGCGGGCACCACCCGGTAAATGCTTGCCTGCCAGCTTACAGTCAACATCTTTCTCAACGACGATGTATTACGGACGGGACGGGACCCAAGGACCCCTTGCTGTAGTGAATGTCGCAGGTACCCTTTCCCAAGGCATTTAAGACCTTGGGCGATGTAAATGGGTATGTGTTTCTGTCATGTGTATTTTGCTGTTGACTTTTCTCAAGTGTATGTGTTTCTGTAATGCGTATTTTACTGTTGAGTTTGTCCACATGTCACGCTGTAATTGTCCATTGACACACGCATTAATTGTGTCTTTTGTTAATTGTGTCATTCTGTATTGTAACAGTCTATCTAGCTTAGGACTTTATATCTATGGCAGCCGAGGCCTTCGCAAGGTCAAGTACTCACGTGCTTGCCAGGCTGAAGAAACCTTGCCCCATCTTTCTGGGGCGCCATATTTATTTTGTCACAAACTTGATAATTCTGTAATTGCGCTTTCTGCGTTTTGCTGTTGACTTTTCTCAAGTGTATGTGTTTCTGTCATGTGTATTTTGCTGTTGACTTTTCTCAAGTGTATGTGTTTCTGTAATGCGTATTTTACTGTTGAGTTTTCTTAAGTGTATGTTTGCTGTTAATTTTGTATTCTGTATTCGTCTGGAGATTGTTGTATCACATCCGGCGTTTCAGTTGTCGATGTTTTGCTGTTGACTTTTCTCAAGT